>RPOG01002731.1:0-82589 GCA_008086565.1 Thalassoma bifasciatum
GAGGGCGTGGAACAGTACTCAGCAAACAAAGCCGGAGAGGCAAAGAGTCTGTGTGATTAAAGAGCGGTTAAGATGCTATGAGAGGCTAATTTGTTCACTCTTTGACAGAATCAACAGGAACTGGGAGCAGAAACATGTGCTGCCTGCATTTCCTGCTGCAATTTAAGGTGAACACTGCTTTGATTTAGGATTCAACTGGGGCTGTTTTCTGACCTCTGCATCCAGATGATCTTTTCCATACTTTAAACCAGCGAGCATCCTTTTTGCATTTAAGAAAACGTATTTAACACCATTCTAAGGTGTCTAAACCTGCGCTCAAAAGTAAGTTATAAAAATCAAATGTAGAAATGAAACAATGAAAGGATATCTAAGCGATGCAATCATTTGAACTTGAATTCCTGGACTTGAATTGTTCAGCAAGATATTTAATTAGCTTAATTTAGCTCAGAATGGATGCACCTGCTGACTGTTCATATCACCTTAAAGCTCCTGTGAAGACAAAGTGCTATCTTTAATTTCTGTGCAGATCGTGGCTAGTACTTAAATGTGTTTTAAAATCTCATCCTGCTTTCTTTTAAGAGTCAAATTACTTTTTTTTGAAGACTTTAGGCCATGAAAGTTGATATTTTTTGGTAAATTGTTACCTGACTTCTAGCCTGCACCATCTGCTCTCAGACACTGAAGAATCCTTGTAAAGATTATTAATCTTTATGCTGATGATCTGATCTGCTTCTGTATGAATTACTGTGTGATTTGTCATCTGATGACCAGTGGCAGCCGTGACCAATTTCACAGAGGACGCCAGTCAGGTTGCAATCGAGAACATGAAGCCTAATTATATGAGATTTATAAGGGTGATCATAATAATATAACTCTGAAGTTGCGTTCAACTAAATAAAGCCACGGATTTAACAAAAAAGAAAAAAACACGAAGAAGTTTAGTAAAATCGTTTCTTACGAGAAACTCGAGGTCCCCATCTCCGTCCATCTTCACTCGCTAGCTTAGCTCGCTGTCTGTCTGCAGCGTCAGAGTGTAAAGATTGTTGAAGACAGTTAGGCTGACTGCTAGTGGTCAGAGATCGGTGCAGAGCAGGAAGTGTAAGAAAGCTAGTTTGTGATTGGTTAGATACTACTTGATTCTGGCCTCCTTTATTTATTTATTTTTTTAATGATACATTGGCCGTCAACTGAATGATGACGACTGCGAGCCTGACTTGAATCTGATTGGCTGACACGTCTTTTTTTTTTTCCTTCAAAGGAGGCAGAGGGAACCTGGCCTCCTTCCGCTCCTCACACAGCCGCACACAGAGAGGAGGCTCATGTGGATCGTTTTGACAACAACACAGTGACAAAAACTCAGTAAAATCAACGAAGTGGGGATGATTCATATTTTTCCTTTTATGCAATATTTTATTGAGTAAGCATGGCTTCCTTTGGCCTCCGGGAATAACCGCCGCTGCTGATGACATCTTTGTGTGAATGTGTGAAAATATGTTCTGCAAAGCATAAAACTAAATGCTTTTTTTGTGATGCAGACCAATTTTTCTTGCTCTCCTCATACACTGCCTGGTCAAAAAAAAGTCACCACCTGGATTTACTCAAGCAAATAGGTAAAAGCCTCCTATTGGATAATTGCCATGTGGATGATTATCTTTCAGTTGGAAACAAGTTATTCAACCTCAGTTGATGCAGTAAGTAACTTCTCATTTCTTAAACAACCATAGAGAAAGACACATCCTGTCTTTCCCCTCCTCTCTGCTCTCTTCTCCTGCTGGTGTGTGAGTGACAGGGGGCGTGGCTGGTTACTCCAGCAGCAGTGAGACACACCTGACTCCACTCAGCTCATCATCCTTCCTTTAAAAGCCTGGTCTTCACTCCACTGCTCTGCCAGATAATTCTTCTTTGTATAGTAGAATAAACTGATCACCTGAGGATTTTTTGTACTGTTATTTGGAGATAGATTTTTGTTCTTGGGAGTTTTTGGTACTGGCTCTTGTTTTTCCTTGTGTCCAGGTCTTCTGATGTGCCTCACTGCCTTGCTGAGTTTTTTTTTTGTTCCAGTGGACTCCCTGCCTTCACTGCCTTTTTATTTTGTTGGACATTAAAACCTTACTTTAGGAGCCTAAATCTGTGTCAGTCTCTGCCTTGACGTTCTCATAGTAAAAAAACCTAACACTAACCATAGAAAATAGAGCTTCAGTTTGTTAGGGAGCATAAAGATTGGACTCTGGAGCAATGGAAGAAGGTCATGTGGTCTGATGAGTCCAGATTTACCCTGTTCCAGAGTGATGGGCGCATCAGGGTAAGAAGAGAGGCAGGTGAAGTGATGCACCCATCATGCCTAGTGCCTACTGTACAAGCCTGTGGGGGCAGTGTTATGATCTGTAGTTGCTGCAGTTGCTCAGGTCTAGGTTCAGCAACAGTATGTTCCCAAAGAATGAGGTCAGCTGACTACCTGAATATACTGAATGACCAGGTTATTCTATCAATGGATTTTTTTCTTCTTGAGTGGCACGGGCATATTCCAAGATGACAATGCCAGGATTCATGGGGCTCAAATTGTGGGAGAGTGGTTCAGCATGAGACATCATTTTCACACATGGATTGACCTCCACAGAGTCCAGACCTTAACCCCATTGAGAATCTTTGGGATGTTCTAGAGAATCATTAATACAAGATCTTGAAAAAAAAATGCAACAATGCATGGAAATAAATCTTGTCATTGCAGAAGCTTATCCAAACAATGCCACAGTGAATGCATAATGTAAGAGCCAAAGCTAAAATATCCAACAAAATATTAGAGTGTGTGACTTTTTATTTTGGTGAGGCAGTGTATTATATCAACATATCAGTTTGTGGTTCTTTTTTTTTTGTTGACGAGTCTTTATTATGCCAATATTGGCTGACACTGCTAATGAATTTACATGTATTGTGCCTCCCTGACTAAAAACATTCAATTTACGATACTTCATGTGCACTTTTTCTGAAGCTGCTAGTTAAAAAATTTTAGTACACTCACTAGATTAAAGCTCCTGTGAAGAACTTTGAGTTTGCATTGAATTTGGCGCCCTCTGTGGATGAATTTGAAGCACTTGTACATGAGTTAGCTACTTCTTACTTAATATCTCAATCTGCTTTCATTGAGCAGTCAAATGTACCACTCGCTGGGCAAACGGGAAAAAGATGCTGTTAATGACCTGATTTCTATCCCCTTGCAATGACTATAGACTTCAGAAATTACAATATAGATACAATCAAACAAATGATGGTCTCATTTATTTTTTTTAAGTTTTAAAGAGGGGTCATCGTTGATTTAAATCTGTTTTACTACCAGTGAAAAAATCTTCACAGGAGCTTTAAATTTAATGTTAAGTATGGTGTTTTACAGAGAAAGAGTAAATCTATAGAATGCTGGTGATTTCCTTGACCGTGTTAAAGAACAGCCTCATGGTGATTCTCTCATAACTGTTTCCTTTCATCCTTGTTAGCTTGTGTGTTGTCCTTTTCCAACCCTTGTTTACATTCAGTATAACCCACAGTTTGTTCATGTAGACGGAAACAAACTCGATATCTGCGACTGTACCGACAAAAAGAGCTCAGACAAAACAAACCAAGGCGCTTGGCAAACAAACTCCCTGATGTGTGTGTTCTGTGATATTTTGGTTTCATTACATTAACATAAACTTCCAAAGTCGCGACGCATGAATCACTAAGTCTGACTGGGTTTTTTTTTTTGTTTTGTTTTTGTTTGATGGGTTTTTGCCACCGGATCTGTTTGTTTTTCCGGAATACACGCTCACAGTGACAGACACGGCGATGACAGCAAACACTATTATAACATGTTTATTGAAAACTTTTTTGACAGCATAGTTTGTCAGGCAGAGAGAGAGAGAGAGAGAAAGAGAGAGAGACTGAGGGAGAGAGTGTGGTTGTGAAATAGATGTTTTTGTCCCCCGTGGGAGCCGTTTGCCCAGAGGGGTTTGTTGTGGTGGTGGAATGTTACAGATGCTTCATCATGATCAAAACTGGTACAATACGAAAAAACAGGATATGAATTAAAAATAATAAAAGTCACAAAATGCCAAATGGTTAGTTCCACCTTTCTGTGTTAGAAACATGAAAACAGAGGGAGGAGGAGAAATGACCTGTGAGAGGAAAACAAGAGAAAAAACATGATATTTGTCTTTCTACTATCATAAGAAAACCTGATGTGGAATGCAAAGTACTGTAACAGGGAGAGAGCAGAGCTACAACCCCAATTCTAATGAGGTTGGGGGTGGATTGGGTCCTACAGGTGGGGACAGGCAGGTGTGTGACTGTACATACAGTAAAAAACCCTTCCTACTGATGCCAGAGTGCTAATTTATGTAATACTAATGGATAAATGAGTCGTTTTTAACATTTGCAACATGTATTAAAGGATATTCAAGACATGAAGTTTGCTTTTTGTTGAGGCTGTTGATGTTATAATGATACAAATAGACCATAACGTTGTTTTTCCTTTACTTATTGTGTCTACTTCAATGTTTTGCATCGCAAAAATGAATAGCTATTCATTGAATTACCCCCCAGGAGCAGAATATATATTTTTTACGTCCTGTTAATACTGTTTTATGTAGTCTGCTGGAAAGGACATGTCCATAACTTAAAGAAAATATCAAATATTTGAGCAAAAGCTGATTGCACCCACTTATTTTCAATAAATCAAAGTCCAAGCAAAGGTTTCCCTAATGCAAGACAATTGTTCTTACTCTCATTATTAGTTATTAGAGAGGCACTGAAATGATGGAGAGAGTTTCAGAAGGATGAGAAGATCTAAAAACTTTTGGGTTCACAGTTATTTCCTTTCCTTCCTTCATGCAAAATCATTAAAGTTAATATTTTTTCTCGTGTTAAAAATCCCCTGATAAAATGTTTTAGCAAAGCAGGTCCATCCTCTTTTGGGTGAAAATCAAAGTTAGTAATTCAACAAGTGTTTCAAGATATTGAATATAGAAACAGAATCAGTACTGAGAATAAACACATAAATATTTAATTTAACAACAGAATGTACATTTTCAAAAATTATTTATTGTTTTTATTTAACTACAACTATGCAGCTCTTGTTAAACTACCTCATTTAATGTCTGCATCCTTGCACTACTCACCACTGCACTATTTTTTTTTTTTTTTTTTTTTAAGCCGGTAAATATAAGTCTTGTCTATTTGTTATTCTTTTGTGTTTATAGTTGTTGATAATATTCTTTATGTACATTTTTTTATTATCATTATTATTTTTTCCTTGATGCCTTACTATTACCTTGCACAAGAGAGCACAGTATACCAAAACAAATTCCTTGTATGTTAAAGCATACCTGGCAATAAAAGTTGATTCTGATTCTAAAGTATTGGGCAATTAATGTAACAAACCTCTTTCTGCTCTCTGTCTCAAATAATCAGACTGAAATTGGAGAAAGGGCTTATGGGTACTCGGTTGCAGAATGACTTAAAGCTCAAAAAGCTGGTGCCCATAAATGTTTTTAAATCTAAATTGAAAGACATGGGGCTGCACAGTGGTGCAAAGTTTAGTGCCACAGCCTCGCATCAAGAAGGTCACCAGTTTGAATCCTGGTTTGGGTAAGTTGGGCCTTTCTGTGTGGAGCTAAATTGTCCTCAGGTGTGAGTGAGTGAACAGTCTGTAACCTGCTCCAAGTCAGCTGTGATTGGCTCCAGCTACCTGCAACCCAAAACAGGGTAAACAAAAATAATAAAGTAAATAAGAGATATGAAAGCAGATTCTTTGGATTTTAAGAGTTCAACCTCTGCTAAACAACTGATCCCCAGGTAAAACTCAAATATGATTATTTTCATCCTTAATGTTGTGTTTTGTAAACTGAACTTGCTTTCTTTGCATCTGTCTCTTAATGTTTTCACTACTGCCCGTCTCTCAAAAAATAGTTTTTTAACCCAAATGGAACCCATCTGGTTAATAAAATAAAAGCAGATAAAAAAGATCATCAAAGAATAATGAAGCAGAGGTTATTTTGGTCCAAAGGGAATAATTTCTTTTGTTTTTAAATGGAAAAAAGCCATGGAACTGTCAAAATCTCAAACAATATGTGGATTTTACGAGCAAAAATGCACCTAAAGACTCTGGTAATGTATTTATTTCACTTACTGCTGCTGCACATTAAAACAATCCCTCTCTTGTAAATCCCCTGCACTTGACATTCACTGTATTTTTTGCAGTTTCTTTTGCACCTTTTTGCTGGTATTTTGAACAGTATGCAAATGAAATTTGTCCTGCATACAGAATGACAGTAAAGTCTAAGTCTTACTATGATCCCAATGGTCAGTTACTCCTAATTTCTGTAATTCACAGTCTGATATGACCTACATGTCACATCTGCTCTTAAAAGGATAAACATGCATATCGTTAGCATAAAGAGGTTTTTGACTAAGTCATATTTCAAAGCTTTCAGAACAGGAACAGACAATCCATATGTATATCTTTTATTTTCATTACTATTTTATACATGGTTAAATTGCCTATGTCATTATTGTTAACTCATTTTTGATTTCTTGACCCTAGCAATCATGTAATGAGGCTTAAAAAGTAATAATTTAGATGTTTATGATATATGACTTCAGAAATTATGCTATTAATTAATGATATGTGGCATTGGGCCAAAAGGTATGAAGATGTTAATATTAAATGTAAATGTTGCAGGTCCAAACAAGTAAACCCACCACATTATAAGATGCTATCATCTGTGCTTGTTTACATCCAGGTAGTAGAGCCTTAAAACAGTACTGACTGTATCTACTGTCCCAGAAAACTCACAACTATGGATGTTAATCTCATAAATTTATTGGAATTATGAAAAGCTGTCACTTTTGAAAGTGTTTGCGTCTTGTCAGGGTAAGACTAAATGAAATTGCACTGATTTCTGTGTAAAAATGAACTAATTTACCATATCTATTATGTCACGCTGAATATAAATGTATGATTTTATGTGTATTTTGATGCATTTGAGTTTTTTAATGTTCCTATCTGGTCGATTTTTGTTGCTACGAAGAAGACAAATGCTAAAAACAACTCATTCATTTAAAAAGCAATAACACAGGGAGACTGAGGCTCCTTTTGTGAGGCAAAAATCTCTACCGATTGAAGAAAAGAGAGCAGGGAGGGCTTCAAAATAAAACCCAAACAAAGACAAATGAAGCTCGGAGCAGAGCCTGATAGAGCAACGGTATCATAAAGTAAAACCACTACATCTCCATCGTCATCTTCTGGCTCTTTAATGAAAAACAACACTGAAAAGCAGATAGCTATGAATAAAAACACTCTCACCATAGGGAAAGCTTTTACCCAGCATGGAAGAATAAATAAAACAAACAGCATCCGTTTCATTAGATCCATCCAAACTTTACACAAGTGCCCTCTTGTCTTGTTCACTTCAGGGGGAAAAAAATCAGACTAATATGTAAATAGCCTGCTTCTAGTGAGAACTGCTTTTTATTTTCATGGTTTTGCAATCATACATTCAAAATGTGAGCAAAATGAACCAATTACTCTCCTTTTTTTCAAGATTTACTACTCCAGGCACTTCATAGATTTGAGCCAAAACTACAAAACTGTTCTCAAATAAACAAATACCAAAGAAGGTGGGTAACCTTTCACTTTACAAAGGCCCTTTTCCATGCATATTCCAATCAGGAAGTATAATTTAGAGCTAAAAAACACAAATCATCCCAGTGTAACACTCATTTAAATACAAATGCTCTTTTTTTTAAGTACTTCAAATATCTGGGAGCATTGGATAAGTACTGACACAGTCTTGTTGGGTGATCAGAATAAATTATTTGACACAAATTCAGGTCATACAGTGGAAAAAGGCCATTGCACAGTCAAGAGTTAACACTGTTTCTGTTTAGCAGCGAGTGAATCATGACTCTGAACCCTTCAATGACACGCCAATCGTACTTTCCCTTTCGTGACTTTGCTAAAAACAGACTGTAAACATTTCAACCCTTGTACTTTTTTTGGGGTCAGCTGGAGATACGACTGCATAAAAAAAGGGTAGAAAGCAATTTGGCAATCCCATGATCCTTCCCTGCACGAGTAACCTTCACCCGCCTACATTCGCCAGTGCAGTTTTTGGTTCAGAGATCTGGAGAGCTCAGCGAAACAGACTTTTAAGACTAATTTGGCACTTTTTACTTTCTGGAGGAAGGATCCCCCACAGACTTCAGAGTCTCCTCAAACAAACCGACACATAAACTGTTCATATATTTTCTTTTTTCGCCACGTGAAACCACGCGGCATGCCTTCATTTCAGTTTTAATACTATAGAGCAGCGATACCATCTCAAGCGTCTGGGCAGGTTGTGTTGGAACGCTCAAGCCTAAAAAGACAAAAACAGCTTTTACATCTCGGCTTTCAAGCTGATGCATCTCGACCCTGTGACCTTTCTGTCGCAATATAAGTTTGAAGCCTTCAGAGGAACCTCAGAATGGGAGGAAGATTCACCTAAAACTGATATGACACGGTTCAATACTGCACCACATGACGCTGCAGCACTTCTATTCAGCATGAAGAGTCTATGTCTATATAGTTGTCATTAAACGGAGCTGAACATCAAAATCTTCCTGCCAATATCCTGTCAGATCAATATCAATATCAGCCAATACTTAAGACCGAAGTGAAAAAACACAATTTCTATCATCTGAGTGGAGCAGGAAACACTCTTGCAAGACTCAAAACCCCAGAATGCATTGCAGCCAACTGCAAAACAAACCAGTGATGCAACTTTTCACTCCATTTGCAGAAGAGTATGTTGCAAAAGCTTAGTCTCTGATCGAGTTATCCTGAAAGAGCGAAGATTCAAGAACAAGCTCAGATTCTGGGAAATGTAGTTCACAGCTAACGTTACATGAAATTGCTCTCAATCCTTGCTCGATTGATATTACTCAGTTGTTGTAGTAGTTCTAAAATATTCTAGAATGACTTGTCAAACAAAACAAACATATAGAAGCTGAGAATGGCCACTGAGTTTGTTTTTTTTCATGCACTCTTTTCCTGTGATACCAACTTAATTTTCTGTTTTCACATGACAACAAATTAGTTATAAATGTGTTTGTCTTGATTTAAACCAACAAGAGCTGCTGTAAACTGCTAGTCTTCTCCTAAAATATGAAGACTATGTTGTGAGCTCCTGTCTTACAGATACATCCAGGTCCATGCAGTGATAAAAGAGTTGAAAGCCAGTAGCTAACTTCTGTCTTGCCTCTGTTCATAGGCTGAAGATTAACACACTAAACCTCATGTTGAGCTGCAAACATGAATACAACACTTTTTGGTGTACTGCCCTAGTCTAATTCCTCACCTGACACTGACCCCTGAGCAGACTGGTGGGGCGCCAATTGTGAAGCTGCACCAGTAGAAAAACAACATTTCTCCACATTTAGCCCTAAAACATCACTTTTTATTCAGATTTAGAGAAATATTTGTGCAATATATTTGTCAAATATTAAATGTTAAAGGTTTGATGTTTTATCCGAATGTTAAAGATTTTATTTAAATGTTATAAATAAATGTCCTAATTCTAAATATTTAGCTATGTGTCTAAAGATTTAGTTTACACTATAAATATTCATCTAAGATTTCTAAATGTTAAGCTAAGACTAAATACGTGTCTAAGATTTCTGAGTTCTGCCGGATCATTCCCTCCAACTTTTATTTTGGTTCTTCCGGTGGGCAGGTGTGTAAATTTACACATTAGCTAAATATTAAGAAATTGTACCTCAACATTTAAATATCTTGACTTAATATTTAGAAATCTTTAGCAAATATTTAGAGATCTTTGATCAAGATTTTGAAATCTTAGCTAAATATTTAGTCCTAGATAAACTTTTATAACTATTAGCTACATATTTAGAACGTAAACTAAATGTTTAGAAACATAGCTAAAAATTTAGAATCAGGACATTCAAAACACTTATATATAACATTTAACATTTATATATAACATTAAACATTTATATATAATATTTGATTAACATATTTCACATGTTTTTCTCTAAATCTGCATAAAAAGTGATGTTTTAGGGCTAAATGTGTAGAAACGTTATTTGTAGTGTGAGCAACTTTACATTCAGCCCCCCATACTAACTCCTGTATCCATTATCAATTAATTTGTAGTCATGAGAAAAAAAAAACTTCTTATTAGTGAGATAAGATAATGAGTTATATTCATGAGATAACAGTGCATAAAAAAAGAAAATTGAATGGCTGTTTTTGCCCCCCCCCCGAGGTTCTCTGAAGGCTTTTTCACAGCTAGTTCTCTGTCTCTGGTGTCTTTACGTACTTCAGTCAAACTAAAAGGCCTCTCTGGTACAGAACTTGAAGCGCTGCTATTTCTTGCCCAGCAAGAGCTAATCATCGTCGCTTTCATATTGCAAACGTCAACTTTGCGAAACCAGAATCACGAGCTCAGCAAAGACAACAGGAATCATGGGTATCATTTGTTCCATTGATATTCCATTATGAATCAAAAAAGAAAGAAAAAAAAACACTGAAAAATGGTTAATGTACATGTTTTTTTCTTTTTAAAAATAAAAATTGGTTTGTTTTTCAATATTCTGCTTCTAAATTTAGATCAAGTGAAGGGAAGTTGAACTTTGATTTTATTATTTAATTTGTCCAATCATAGCCTCTCTGTTAAGAGTGCATGTGTGAAGCCTACTTTATGGAATTTGCACTAATGGACAGCTACGCTTTATTCAAAGTAGCTAAATGCGTAACTCTTATGGATGACTTATCATAAAGTAACAAGCACATGTGCATCTTAACTAGAAATATACAGGGTATTTTAGGAGGAAGTGAATGCACCTGAAAGATTGTGACGATATATTTTGGTTTGCATGTCGAAAAAGAGAAAAAAAAACAAAAAAATTCAAAATGTTTTTTTTTTGATTCATAATTGAATTTCAATTGATCACATGATACCCCGATTCTCTTGCTCCTCTTAACGGGAGCTTTCAGTCTCCGAGTTATCCTCTGGCGGTCGAACCGCACTCGCTCTGAAAACTCATCTTCACCTCTGTCATACATTCTTATCATTTTGAAACTGTAAACAAAGAAAAAAAAAAGATGGATCAAAAACCAGAGGAGTCTACCAGTTGTGAAAAATAACGTCGCAGTTCTGTCGTAAAATAAGTTACAAAAAAAAAAAAGAAACAAAAGAAATAAAAATCTTTGCGTACAGTACTAAAATCCTAAACTAAACCTTTCAAACTTAAGAACCACATGTTAAGTCTATAAATATCTTTACAAATATACACGTTAATTATTCAAATAAACCTTTTCTGTGTCACTTTAAACGATTAAATGATTTACACTTTCATGACAGTGTCTTCTAGATTGCAATGCTTTCATCCTAAAAACAATACTTTAAAAAAATGTAACTTTTTTGTCTTTTAAGTACATGGCTGTGGACAGCAATATCATACATATTTTCATTTATATATTTACAATAAAATCATTTTCTAGATACATAAAAACCTCCAAATTACTGATGATGGCCCTGAAACTTTGCCTCATTCTTGAGGAGGCGTTGGTTCCATGATTATCACAAAACTCTTTTCGGGATGTTAAAAACTTGTAGGAAAAATCGTTGGATGCCCGTGTGATCGTCCTCGTTTTTTCTTCTGTAAAAGCGATGAAAGTCTCAGGAAGAACGAGTCCCATCGTGGAGTTGATTCTAGCTTTGCTGGTATCTTGTTGGTGGAGTTTTCTTTAAGAGCGCACACTTTCATCCCGTGCAGACAAGAGGATAAAATCTGAGGTCCCTCACCGACCAATGCCCTTCATTTCCTCCTCTTATCACCTTTCAGTCTCTTTTAGTCTCAGGAGGTTTCTTTTTTATCCCAGTAGGCACGGAATGGTTTCACCCCACAGATTGTCCGTAAGAAAAAAGACTGGCCCGAGTACAAAAATATAATTTCATTTCTGAAAACACGAACATGGTTTGACAGCAAAAAATAATCCTTCAATATCTGAGGAGTCAAAGAGGAGCTTTAAGACCAGTCGAAGCGCTGTGGAAGTATTGCATGCAGAGTTTGATTTCCACATCTTGAGGAGTCTCTGAGTTTAGAGGAGTTTGTGAGAGAGGAGGTCAAAGTTCAGTCCCTCCATGCTCTCCTCCCTCCCTGCTCAGGTTTTATGTCCTGATCACCCCATTGCTGGGGAGCTGTTTGGGAAGACAGGGCTCGTCGGGCAGCGGGTCGTGGGCGAAAACCGAGTCGTCTCCTGAGGAGCAGGTGCTGTTTGAGTCCTGACAGGTGGGCGAGTACTGCTCGAAGGGCACCGCCAGATCCAGGTACTCCTGTCAGAGGAGAGGTCAGAGGTCAGACTGAGGCGTCACTGGAGAAGAAGCAGTTTACTGTAATAAGCCAGTCAATCTAGCCCAAAAAACGACAAATTTGCTAAAGAAATGTCTCATGGTTTTATCGTTCTAACACCCACCCAAACCAGATACTAAAAGTCTGCCCCTGTACATGGAGTGGAAAACATTCCTTTTTAGATTAAAGACCACAGTTGTTCCCAGAACTCTGAGTAAATTGTGTAGAATAAATAAAAAATTTCCCTCATTAGCTATCACTGTGAAACTTCACCAGTTGCTTGGTGACATCATACCAAAGAAAAAACGTATTACAAGTTTTTGAGAATTTTCTGTTGGAATATTAAAAAGAGGTCTTTCTACATAAGATGTACTATCATTTGCAGATAATACAGAACAACGTTTGAAAATTTGATGAAGCCAGATGAAAAAAAAAAGGTTATTTCATGATGTGGACACAACACAGAAACACAATATCAGAGGAGGGACTGTGGCTGAGTTTCTCTAAGCTGCAAAAACTGAAATCTAAGCAAGTCATTATGTCATGTTTGTCGTAACAAATGTCTCATTTTTTTTTAAATTTCAAGTTTTTTAAAGTCAGAAATGAGTTCTGAATTGCTTGTAACATGTCAAAAAAATCTGCCAGTGGGATAAGAAAGGAGTCTTAATAGAAGAGACGAAAAATACACTCTTTAGCGCTCTCTTTGGGAACAAAAAATGCACTAAACTACCTTCTTGGGAACCAAAAAATAGGCATAAGCGCAACTTGGTTGGTGACACGCACTCATATGCCCCTTTGGGTGGCTAAAACATGATGAACTGACTTCCTGGGATATAAAACACGCACAGAATTGCCCTCTTGGGCACCAAAACCTGTGCCAAAGTGCCTTATGGGACACCAAAATATGAAAAAGTGCCCTCTCTGGTGTCAAAAATTGTGTTTACGTGCACACTTGGGATCCAAAAGCCTTGTTACAGTGCCCTTTTGGGATCCAAAAAGTGCTCTCTTGCGAGCCAAAATATACAAAAAGTACCCTCTTAGGTGCAAAGACAAATGCTAAAGTTACACACTGGGTGTCAAAATATGCAAAAGTGTCCACTACAATGGCAAAATGTGCTCAGGAGCCCCATTGGAAGCAACAACCTTATGCTTAAGTGCCCGAACTTGTGCTAAAATTCTACATTGGGAGCCAAAATCTGTGCAATATTTGCCTTTTTTCCCATTCGCCCCTGCCCTTAAAGTGTCTGTGTATGCCACTGGTGATGACAGTTAGTGAGGGGACACTGAAAGCGCTCGAGGTTATTTCTAGGACAATGGAGCCTCATTAATTCTAGAAGGAGTATGTCTTTGGGGTCACCAAAAAAATGTGATATAAAAATGGTTTCAAGGCCCAAATCAGTTTGGGGATCTGCTGCTTGAAGCACTTCATCTGTGTTGTGTATTGGTGTCTGAAGAGGTGAAACTAAAGGTGTAGTTCTGTATTTTTCTGTGTCAGTGAGCAGCAGCTGCACACGAGGACTCACATCAGTGGAGGTCATGGATAAAACCCGGTCGTGATCCTCTACCAGCTGTCTGAAGGTCGGTCTCTGTGACGGCACGGCGTGCCAGCACTCCCTCATGATCATGTACCTGAAAGAGCCACATGAAGCATCAGTCAGTCCACACTCTCATCCATTAGAAGCTCAAACATACATCTTAAATAAATATTCTCTGATGTGAAATGGACCGCTCCAGGCTGCTGGATCTGCAGCTGGATGGAGACGGTCTGTAATTGAGGTTAAAGCAAAGTAAAGGCTCATCATTTCTGCTTTTGCTTTCTTTATTTTCCAGCTGAAAGATGACACTTAAAACCACAAATTACAGTAATGGAAGTCATCATGTGAGAGGCGAGGAAATGAAGAGAAACCACAGAAGTTACTGATCACATACGGTTGTGTTTGAAAGTTAATACACCCCAGCAGCATCTATGGTTTCCTGGCCATTTCTCAGAGAACATGAATGATAACAAATAAACTTTTCTGTCACTCATGGTTAGTGGTTGGGTGAAGACTTTTATTTACAAACAACTGTGTTTACTCTTTTTAAACCACAATGACAACAGAAATTTCCAAAATGACCCTGATCAAAAGTTTACATACCCCAGTTCCTAATAGCTTGTATTTCCCCCTTTAACATCAATGACAGCTTGAAATTCTTTGTGGTCCTTGTAAATGAGGGTCTTTTTTTTCTAAGATGGTAAAACTGACCATTCTTCTTGGCAAAAAGCCTCCAGTTCCTGTAAATTCTTGCTCTGTCTTGCATGAACTGCAGGTTTGAGATCTCCCCAGAGTGGCTCAATGATATTGAGGTCAGGAGACTGAGATGGCCACTCCAGAACTTTCACTTTATTCTGCTATAGCCAATGGCAGGTTGACTTGGCCTTGTGTTTTGTTTCATTGTCATGTTGAAACGTCTATGTACGCCTCATGTGCAGCTTCTGGGCTGATAAGTGTAAATTTTCATCCAGTATTTTCCAATAACATGCTGCATTCATCTTGCCATCAATTTTGACCAACTGTCCTGAGCCTTTGTAGCTCACACATCCCCAAAACATCAGTGATCCACCTCTGTGTTTCACAGTAGGGATGGTGGACCTTTCTTCATAGGCCTTGTTGACTCCTCTGCAAATGTAACATTTATGGTTGTGGCCAAAAAGTTCAATTTTGGTCTCATCACTCCAAATGACTTTGTTCCAGAAGCGTTTTGTAAGTGGGATGCTTCATGGCATTTGTGTAAAAATGGCTTTCTTCTGGGCAACTCAACCATGTTGCCTATTTTTCCTCAAGTGCCTCCTTATTGTGCATCTAGATAAGATTTTTCAGAGAGTCCTGTATTAAACCTGAAGTTATTTGAGAGTTCTTCTTTGCATCCCTAACAATTTCCCTGGCAGTTGCAGCTAAAATTTTTGTTGGTCTGCCTGGCTGTGGTTTGGTCTCAACAGAATCCTTCATTTTCCAATTCTTAATTAGAGTCTGAGCACTGCTTATAGGCATCCTCAATTTCTTGGATATCTTTTAGATCAAAAAATTTTTTTCGCTTTCCCCAAGACTCTGAGTCCAGAAATGTCAGTGCAGCACTGGGTAAAGATGCACATGTCTGTCAGGAGCTCAGAAACTGTTATCATGGCCAAAACCACCAGGGGATGTAAAATTTTGATCAGGGTAATTTTTGAAGTTTTTGTTGTCATTATGATTTAAAAAGAGTAACCAGTTTATTTTAGTAAATGTCTTCATTCAACCACTAACCATGAGTAACAGAAAAATTTTAGTGTTATCATTCATATTCTCTGAAATATGGTAAAGAAATAATAAATTCTGCTGAGGTATGTAAACTTTTAAGCACAACTGTATGATGGTCGATGGATCCTTATAGCGTTTTTTAAATTTTATTTAAGTTAAAGCAGGATTTGAATATTTAAGAGACACCTACAGCTCATGTGTGCAGTTTGCAGGTTTGTCCATCCGATGTCCCTCCTTCAGCAGCTTGAACAGTTCCTCCACGGGGATCCCCGGATATGGAGAGCCCCCCAAGGTGAAGATCTCCCACAACAACACTCCGTAAGACCACCTGAACACACACACACACACACACAGAGTCATGAGATGAAAACAGATTAGAGGTCAAACATCACTCACTGCCTGAAGCAGAGCCGCTACAGAGAGAAACTCGTGTTCCTCCCGATGAACTGATGAATCTGTTCGGGGGAAATATTGATCTTCAATAATGTTTTCTGAGTCCAATTTAAGAGAGGGTTTGACTCCCTGAGTGTGTGGGACGAACAGTCGATAGGTGAGAAAATCAGCCCCCGAGCCACCGAGGAGACGGACGAGTCAGTTTTAAAAACAGAGGGAGAGAGTGACGAGAGAAAGAGATGACGAAAAACAGAGAGCAGTCAGAGAGTGGCAGGTGAAGGAAAAGTAGAGAAAAAGAGAAAAGTGAGGAAGGGAGAGGGTGATGAGTGAGAGAAAAAGGAGGGAAAGAGGGAAAGGAGACAAAAAGAGGACAAGGGAAAGACAAGTTGGGAATAAAAAGAGGAAAAATAGAACTTAGAGAGGAAAAGAGAAATATTAGGGATGGAGAGAGGGAAGAGAGGAAGAAGCGGGAGGAAGAGAAAAATAGTAGTAGTGGAAGATAAGAAAGAGAAATGAAGGAGGGCTAGGGAAAGAAGAAGAAAGAAGCTTGAGAGAGAACAAGAAGAAAGAGGGAGAGAAAGACATGAAAAAGAGAGTGAGATGGAGGATAGAGTGAGGCAGAGAGAAAAAAGCAGGAGAAAAATTGATGGAGGTGAAGCAAAAGAGAGAAAAAATAAGAGGAAGAGAAACAGAAAGTTACATGGAGAGAAGTAAGAGAGAGAGATGAAGGAGGGAGAGAGTGAGGGGTAGAGAAAAGATAGAAAGTGGTGGGAGAGAGAAAAAGAGGTAATAAGGAGAGTGAAGGATAGAGAGGAAAAAGACTGACGTGAGGGATGGAGAAAGAGGTGAAGAAAAGAGAGGGAGAAAGTTGAACAGGAAGATAGAGGTAAAAGTTGGGTGAGAGGGAGAGAGAGAATCAAAACAAAGGAGAAGGAGAAAGAAAGATGTAGGAGAGAAAAAGAGAGAAAACATTGGAAGAGAGAGCAAGA
The DNA here is from genome assembly GCA_008086565.1 of Thalassoma bifasciatum. Taxonomy (NCBI): domain Eukaryota; kingdom Metazoa; phylum Chordata; class Actinopteri; order Labriformes; family Labridae; genus Thalassoma; species Thalassoma bifasciatum. The sequence continues at coordinate 17,045 of RPOG01002731.1, forward strand.
GGTAAAAAGGGAGAGAGGTAAAGGGGAGAGAAAGAAGAGGAGAGTGAGTGGAAAAGAGAACAAGAAAAACGTAGACTTAGATAAAGAGTTGAAGGAGGAAAACAGAGAAAAAGAGAGAAATCAGTGGAAGGGAGAGAGACAAGAGGAAGAAATAGGTGATGGAAAGTAGAAGAGAAAGAAAGAAAATGGGAGGAAGGGAAAGAGGTGAAAGAGGGAGAGAAAAGCTGGAGAGGAAAATCAAAAATGTTGTAGGAGTTAGAGAAAGAGAGAAAGCAGTGGAAGAGAGAGAAAAAGTTGAAGAGAAGAAGAAAGTGATAAAGGAGGGAGAGAGTGAGAAGAAGCTGGAGGAGAGTGAGTGAAAAAGAAAGGAGAGGAAGAGGTGAAGGAAGGAAGAAGAGAGAAAGAGATAATGCAGAGACTGAGGGAGAGAGAGAAGAAGAAGTGGGGGAGAAAATAGGTAAAAAGAGAGAGAGATCTGTGATGATTGAAACCACAGACAGGTGGCGCTGTTCTGTTTGAACTTTGTCCTCACTGTACGTACAGTTAGAGTCCAGCTGCTGCTCGCCCATCTTCCCTGTCTCTCTTTCTCTCTCTCTTTATCTCTCTTTCAGAGGCAGCAGCTTGAACTTTCTGTTAAACGGTCAAAGGACTGAAGGTAATCAGATGATGGCGCTCTATTAAAGCAGGGTCCTCTATTAAAGCAGGGTCCTGTATTAAAGCAGGGTCCTGTATTAAAGCAGGGCTATTGTTCCACCCTCAGACTGGGACTCTCCTCCCTCTGAAGAGCTCACTGGACCTAATCGAATTCTCCTCGCTCCACTCCACAGCGCTGGAAACAGCCGCTGACGGTCCAGTCCACTGATGGTCTGTGCAAACACGGCATGAAAGGAGAGAAAAGAGACGTCTGGACACTGAGGTGGAGCTGAGAATAACAGGCCACTGGACGTCAGGTTTATTTTTATTTCTAGATACAACATTAAAGTAACATTAAAGTTGGGTGATTAAATAAGTAGGTTTTTCATTAGTTGGTAGCTCATAACTGCCAGTTAAAAAAAAAACAAAAAAAAACCAACTAAAAATGATCACTGAGAATTTTGGGTTTTTAGAACATGGTCAACCTATTTCACCCTGGAACCTGCAACTTATTGTCTTCAGGTGTTTTGGGCGATTTTGCATCCAAAGGTGAACAGGACAGGTTAGAGATCTCCTTTAAACACTTTCTGCTTTTTCACCTTTACACACTGCAGCTGCTTTAAGTGGCTCAGTGAGCGTGAAGGTGCAGCGAGCGGCTTTTATAGACTCTGGGACACCTCAGAATAAAATCCTCACCTCAACAGTTTCAGGAGTGGGAAAAGATTTACTGGCAGGAGAATAAAAAGGTTCACGTGGGCGCTGAATAATCTTGATGTATGGATGTAAGAATGTGAAGCTATCACAAGTTGCCTGAGCGTTCTCACAGCCTGTAAATGTTTTACAGCTCCGACAGCCAGCGTGTCGCGACAGCCGCCGCACGCAGACGTTTCACTTTTGTTCGCTCCTTCCTCCTCGTTTGGCTGCGATCGTGACAGATTTGTTCGAACGTGTTTAAGTCGTTCTCCTTCTGTTTGAGTGAAGCAGTGAAAACCATCACAGGTCAGGAGTCAGGATCCCCCCCCGGGTGTGTGAGAGTAAACTGGCTGCAGAGTGACTACTGTATGAAGGGAGGAGGAGGAGGAGAAGAGGAGGAGGTTTGGCGGGAGGATGGACTGTGTAATCCAGACCTGCTGAAATAACAGAGCGGGCCCAGAGCAGAATCGGCCCGTTCCCAGTCTGGTGTAATCACACGGCCAGCCAGTGTTGACAAGGCCCCGTGTTTGGCTTGGAGAGCTGCGCTGGGGACACGGCGTCTGAGTGAAAACGCCGCTGAAGGGGGCAAAGGGGTTCAGCCACCACGGGACAGATTGACTTTATGACCTCCTCGCTTAAAAGCCGACTCAGGAGCAATCTGAGGAGCATGAGTCTGATTCTTAATGTGGATAAAAACCCCCTGAGGGGACACTTTGGATAAACCCGGACCCTCTTATCTCCTTCTGTTCTGGCCAGGTTGGATTTACACTGGTAAAACAACAGTAAGAAGTTTGGCCTCTGTTTTCTTTCCCTCTCTCTCTGATGTCTTGTTCAGAGATTAAAGAACAAACGCTGGGAGGAATGTGGAGCTCAGGATTATGGAGCGAGTGCAGATGACAGCGAGCGGGAAATATTTGGAGAAGGGGAACACGACGGTTCCATATTCACACGCAGAAACTCAGCTTTTGATGCTAACGCGCTCCGTCATGATATTTCAACACCCGGATTCCTCGGGTGTACAGCGGCTCCACATGAGCAGACAGTTGGCATGTGATGCTTTGGTTTGTGCAAACTCACACGTCGCTCTGGTGCGTGTAGACCCGGTCGAAGAGAGCCTCCGGAGCCATCCATTTCACGGGCAGACGACCCTGCAACAACAGAAGCAACAACAGAAGCGCCGGGGTCAGCGGAGCCGTTCTGTACAGATCAGACAGAAACACAGGGAGCAGTTTGATCTGCTCCAACTGTCCCTGAACTCATCATAGGAGCCTCACCTGCAGCTTTCTTTCACTACAAACATCACTAATCCACCTCTCTGCTCACAGCCTGTACTGTCCTTCATCCTCCTGAAGCTTCACGCTCTGTGCTCTTTGTGCCACTTCCTGTTTAGCTGTCAAATCACTATAAACTTCTGTCTTTTCCTGATTTTTGAGCTTTTCTATCAAATCATATGGCTTACTTTATTAGAAATAACTCATATGTTAGTAAGACTGAATTTGTTGACTGATTTTAGAGTTTATTTTCTTCCTTTAAGATGACAGCACCAATTAAAATCAAAACTTTCACTTTAAAAAATCAAAATAATGAGACAAAGGGTCAAAATTTGGAGACGAAAAGTCAAGATTGTGAGATATGAGCTGAAATCTTGAGACCATTTAGTCAAAATCTTGAGGTAATGGGTAAAAATTATGAGATAAAAAGTCAAACATTTTATGTGACAAGTAAAATTTTTGAGATTGAGTTGAAATTTTTGGTGGACAACGTTGAAATTTTGAGATGAGATGTCAATATTTGGACACAAATTTTGAAAAAAAGTCAAAATCATTAGATAATGGGAGAAAATTATGAGATAAAAGTCAAAATCTGGAGATCATTTAGTGAAAGTCTTGATATGAAGTCAAAATCTTGAGATAATAGGACAAGAATAAGTCAAAATTTTGAGATAAAGTTAAAATTTCTGGTGAATTAAGTTGAAATGTTGAGATGAAGAGTCAAAATTTGGAGACAAAAAGTCAAAATAAATGACTAAAGTCAAAATTTTGAAATCCTTAAGTCAAAATCTTGAGATAAAGTTGACATTTCAAGATAATTGGTCAAATGTTGAGATTAAAAGTCAAATTTTTAGACAAAAAAATTAATAATTACAAGAAATTACAAGATACAAAGTCATTTTTTCTGGATGAAAGGCAACATTTTGTGTTGTCTCATCAATTTGACTTTTTACCTCAAAGTTTGGACTTAATATGGGCAAAAAACCCTCAACAAAGCCAGTTTTTACATTTTATATCCATCACTCGTGGGCTTCTAAACATTTTTTATGGCTACATTTTAGACATTTTAATTGAAGCAGTAAAGGAGTGTTTAAAATAAATGTTTGGGTCTAGTTGACCTTTTTTTGGGAGTTTAAATAAACTGAAATTATTCTCCATTTTCTGTTTCTAAGCGTGTGCATTATTCACTTTGTGTTGTTTGACTTGTGTATCTGCCTCCTTTAATTAATTTAACATGAGATTAGTTTGTACCTGGAGCTGTTCACTACCATTTATCAATCAAGCCCAATCCTAATTGATTCTCCAGGTCTGAATCCTTCCCTGTGCTGTCATTTTATTTCCCTGTATTTTATTTGGTCGTCTGTCTTGTCTCAATGACTTTGTTTACTGCTTTGTTTGGCCTCTAAATGTGAAGCAGCTCTTTTAAATGTGTAACAAATAAATCTGACTTAACTTCCCCTTCTGCTTTTTTATCACCCAGCTTCTTTTTTTGACATTCACACACCGTTGGCTCCACATTTTAGAAAATCGAAAACATTTCCCTGCACAGATTCTTGATGGACTCGGGACTCAAACTCACGTTCGTGGTCTTTTTGTAGTAGTCTATATTGTGCACGTCTCTGGCGAGACCGAAGTCAGCGATCTTCATAACGTTGTCCTCCGTCACAAGGACGTTCCTGGCTGCCAAGTCTCTGTGGATGCACTGAGGGAGGAAACACAAAGACATCAAACACACGTGGAGGCGCATCTGCATTCACTGACACACTGGAGTAATGACCTTTATTTCACCTGAGCTCAGACTTCAAACTTATTCAGGAACCATTTCTGCTTTTGTGATTGATTCTGGAACAAGATGGAGGTAGATTTGGGAATTCAGTGTTTTCTGTTTGGCTGAAAGTTTGTATTGTTAGAAGTTGAAGAGCAGCCTTTGAGTAAAAGCTTCAGCCAGTATGTTTTTCTCTTCCACTGGTAATACTCTACCCCTAGGGGTATTTCCTTTGGTTTCACTATTTTTTCACATTTCTTTATTTCTAAAATTGCAAATAAACCACTTTTTTTTTTTGGTTTGGAATGATATGCTTCTTCTGGTAGCAGCTAAGTCTGGCAGCTCCCTATAACTACTCGGTTTTTGCTATATATTTACATATTTTTTAAACCTCTTCTTTTCAAACTACTGGATGTCAAATACTGATTGAAGTGTCTGTGGGAAGAAGAGAGGAGCTCCTTGCTCTACAATTGGGCAAATTCGGAGGATATTGCCCTCAGTCATTTAATAACAATCGTTGTGTACATTCAACCCAAAGCAACAGCTGAAGTTACATGTGATGCCATCTATGAATCTGTTTCCAGGATACAGACTCAACATCCTAAGGCAGTCATAAAAATCTCAAGAGACTTCAATCATGTCACCCTCTCCTCCCACCTGACTGGACAGCATTGCATTGCTGCTGTGACTGTGAATTTCCCTTGGTGGGATGAATAAAGTATATATTCTCTTATCTTAAAAAACCTTAATCCCATAATCCAAGACATAAATCATTCATATTCTGCGGCAAAACACAGATTCATGAGGAACCTTTGCAAAAACTGAAATCTAAGCAAGTGTTTGTCATTTTTTTTAGTCAGAATCGTCTTTTTAGTCTTGGTAAGAGCCATATTCAACTGATGGGTCCAGTTACATGTCTTATTTCTAGATATTCAAAGACAAAAAATATTTCTAAATTGCTTGTAATGAGTAAAAAAATCTGCCAACGGGGTAAGAAAAAAAACCCTCAGGTGTCCAGGAATTAGAATAATGTAATGACACAAGAAACATTTTCTTACCCTATTGACAGATTTTTTTCCCCTTATTACAAGCAATTTAGACCTCATTTTTGTCTTAAAATAACTTGAAACAGGACATTTTTCTTATTTTGTCTAGTAAATATGGCTCAAATTTAGTCTAAAAAAATATTTTTTGCTAAAAATAAGACATAAAAACTTGCTCAGATTACGGTTTTTGCTGTGTAAATCTCCATCCATTGATTTCCCACTGTTTTTGAGAGTCTTGAAGGAGACCTACTGCCCAGATTAGACTTATTTAGAAAGATCTGGAGGAGTAAATATCTAGATTACAGAACATTTTTAAGGAAGGGTCTCTAACACGGCTCAGTTCACCCAAACAGCTCGGACTATGAAGCGATCAGTGATAGTGACACTTCATCGGTGCTCTGACCTTCTGCGATGCCAGGTACTCCATGCCTCGGGCCACCTGGTAGGCGCAGGACACCAAGTCTTTGAAAGTGAGCTGCTCGTCTGGGATTTTACACGTGTCGAAGGAGTAGTCCATGCCCGGAGGCCGCCGCGCCCGCAGGTACTCCCTCAGGTTCCCCTTGGAGGCGTATTCCACCAGGACGTAGAGAGGACCTGTGAGCAGCAGAGAGAACACAGTCACCTTCAGAACACAGAGAATAAATGAACCACAGCTTCCTCCCACATCACGCTGCTGCCTCACCGTCCTGTGTGCACGCTCCCAGCAGGTTGATGATGTTTTTGTGTTTCCCGATCATCTTCATCATCTCCATCTCCGACACCAGGTCTGACAGATCTTTATCCGTGGCGTCGTCTGAGGCAGAGAGGAGAACAGATCAGAGCTGCAGACGACTTCATTTATGATGCAGAGAGCACGAGACAGAGCAGGGGAAACAGGAAAAACAAGCTCAAACCTTTCAGCATCTTCACAGCCACAGTGAGCGGCTTGTTTGGCTTCTCCTTGTCGATGCCCACGGCCTCGGCCATCACCACCTGACCGAAGCAGCCTTCGCCAAGAGGTTTACCCAGAGTCAGCCTGAAACACAACCAGACGCCTCAGACATTTAGGATTTTTGTTAGGGCTGAACCATTTGCAAAAATAATTTAATAGCAATTATTTTTCCATGTATTGCAATTGATTGTGTGAATATTTTTAAGTCCCCTTTTCTATGTGTTTTTAAACAAAGAGCACTGGCATTACTCATGGCACAGCAACAACCAATGACATTTCTTTCTGCTATACTTTTTGCTCACTTTTGGACCTTTTTTTTGTTCCAACCAAAAACTTTTTTAAGCTGCGTCTCAGTTTTCTTGCCATTATTTGGTTGCCTTGGGCCATTGTCACCACTTTTCGCTGCTTTCATGTCACTTTTTTCACCGGTTTTACTCCTTTCTGACCTTTTTCTCTTAATTTTATTGCCAATTTGTTACTTCTTGTACATTTTAATCACTTTGCACTCTTTTTTGACACTTTTTAAAATTGTTTTTTCCTCCCTTCTGACTAATTTTTGAACAGTCTACTAATTTTCTTGTAAATTCTTGTTGCTTATTGACCATTTTAGTACTTTTTGCTTCTTCTTTGCCACTTTTAGAACATTTTTTGCTCCCTTCGAGATTTATACAATTTTATTCCAATTTTCTTTCCATTTTTGTTGCATTTAGTTATTATACTTATTATTTTTTTTTTTAACCAATTGCCATTACTTCTTGTCCTTTTTTCACCATATTGGCTCAATTCTCAAGGCTTTATAAGTTATATCCCATTTTTTGTTTCATTTAGCTATTTTTTACCAATGGTCACTGGTTTTTGTCACCATTTTTCACCATTTTTGCTCCCTTCTGACATTTTTTAAAAAGTTTTATCCCAATTTTCAAGCCAATTTATGTTGCTTTTTGGCAATTGTGCCACCTTAGACTAATTTGTACTCATTTCTATTGCTTCTCTTTGCTGTTTTTTCCCCATATTTACCAATTGGAGTGTTTTCACCTTTCAAAAATAATTTTTAAACATTTTATATCTTTGTTTATGCAAGGTTGAGTTACACTGAGCATAAAGCATTTAGCGCAAATAATTGTAACCGGTATTTTGAAACGTTTCAGGTTAAAGAAATATTTTACCATCTGCGATTAGAACATTGCTCCAGGTCATATTGCCATTCAAGCAAATTTGCGATTAATTTTTGTTAAAGAAAACTTGTCATTTTTGCTTGTATGGTTTATCAGCTATGTCTAATTTATTCAACCTGTGTGTGTCTTTAATTCCTCACTGGTGCTAATTTTGCTGCCAGGCACATTAACCGCCAGCAAAGACGTCATGTTGACCTTGATGTATTGACGGCCGACACATTTTCACAGCACATCAGGGTACAAGGACGACAGAACAGCATCCATCACTTCTCCAATATGTTACTTGGCAGCATAAAAAACGAGCCCCGGCTCCACGTTAGCGCTCTGACAGCCGTGTAAACAGCGGAGACGAATGCAGACCTCTGGAGCTATTTCTCTCACCGTGTTCGGGGAAACTCCCATTTGGGGTCGGAGGGCAGCTCCAGCTCTGAGACGTTGGCGAGCATGGGTCCGTCGCTGGAGGAGAGGCGGGCGATTCTGACCAGCGGTGTGTTGGAGTTCATGGAGGAGTTGGAATCCAAGGACACCTGCTTGGGTGCAAAAACAGACTGTTATAGTCTCTGAAAGGGGAGAGGGGTCATGATTACACATGGGGACAGAGGGAAGAGAGAAACTCAAGATTGCATCTTTTTGCAAGAAAATTCAAACTTCAAATCCTGAAATAGAGGTCACAAAAACTTGGTACCGTGTCATTACCTCCATTAAATATCAGGCTCCAATAAAGGAGCAAATAATAGCAGCATAAACTGCAAATATCAGAGTGTTTCCTCACAAAATGATTCAACTCTAAATCATGGAGTGTGAAAGGTCATGTTTCCTTGATATTCTTGTTATTCTTGGTTAGAAAACCTCTTTAAACTTCTTTCAGTAAAGATGACATTTAACATCTGCATAATTGAGTCAAAAACTTGTGACTCCTAAATTCCTCTGGAGCAATGTCAGAGCTCACACAGCAAAATCTATAGTGTTGATTTTCCAACATGAACCATGTTGAGTTTCTTGGTGTTAAAATCTTTCAGCAAAAGTTACTTTTAACATTTGCATAAATGAGTCAAATTTTCATTCTTCTGGAGTGACATCAGAGCTCAGAGTTTCTCTGACAAACATCCTGACTCACGACACCAGCAGTGACTTTTACAAACAGCGTCCCCGTGGCGGGGCACAGGAGGAAACAGACACTAACAAAGAGGAATGAAGGAGGAAGCAAAGGTGGGCGAGAAAGCGAGCGAGCGTGTGCTGGAGCAGGGTGGACGTCTCTATCCATCAGACCGCTCCATTCCCAGATCGGCGGTCCTGCCGCCTGAACCCGCCGGCTTTCGGTCCTCTCGCCATTTATCTGCGTGCTGGGGGGGAGCTGATGGCTCCGGCCCTGCTTTTTGATGGATCTGTTTGTGTCAGAGTCTGCCAGCTCGGCCCCTTCAGGTGGGGTCCTGAAACAAACATACACACTTACCAGACTTACCTCCTCTGCTCCTCTACCAGAGGAAAATGAGAAAAACGCTGCAAAGCTTTAAAAAAAAAAAAAAACAACAACCCCGCCACAATTTCAGAGGCATGAAAAGTAATATCTGATAGAACATGCCAGGGGGTTTAGGGGAGATTTAGGCAGAGTTATGAAAAAGAAAGGAGAGAAGCGGGAGATTAGCTTTACAAAAACGAAGCAAAGATTACAGAAAAATGCAATAAGAGCGCTCCCTGTGCTGCCTTATAAGAGCATGTTTGTGACAGGAGCAGAAGAGAGGAGATTTGAGAGCTACAATTAGAACATCTTTAAAGATGAAGAGCTTCATACCTCATGTTTCCTAACAAGGTTGCTTTGATACAAAAATGAGGAGAATGTGTTTTTACTGTCTTTTCAAGAAATAAATCTTGATCTAGAAGCGCATCTTTCTGCAGAGCAAAATCCTTTAAATATCCAAGACAATGTGGGTCTAGCAGGTCGGGACAATGTGAAGGACTTTAATGCAATCTTTGTTTCCACAGTGAATGATTGAAAATACCACACGAGTCCAGAGCTCAGGTCAATGTCTCTCAATGAACAAAAGAGACGACAAATATGAAGGAAACCTGCTCAGTTTAAGCCTGGAACAATGCGTCCACATAATCGTATCAACTATAAAAAATAATTGACGCAGAATTTCATTGGTCGACTAGTCTAGTGTATTGTTTTTGTTGTTGTCATGGATTGGAATCTAATACCAGGTGGTAAGTGCTCATCTGTAACTTCAGTTCACTGCATGAGCACTGCAAAAACTGAAATCTAAGCAAGTCATTATGTCTTATTTTTCATAAAAATTGTCTTACTTTTCTTAACTTGAGCTACATTCACCAGACCAGATCAGAAAAATGTTTTATTTCAAGTTTTTCAAAGAAAAAAATGAGGTCTGGATTGATTCTAACAAGTCCAAAAAAATCTGCCTATGGAATAAGAACATTTTCTTATACAAGAAACTTTTTTTTTTTTTATCTCATTGGCAGATTTTTGACTTGTTACAAGCAATCCAAACGTCATTTTTGTCTTTAAATAACTTAAAATAAGCCATTGTCCCGGGCTTTTATATATACATGGTGCCACGCTTGACAGATGAATAAAATGTTATTTGGGAAATGAGAGACCGTCTTAATTTGGTCGTTTATTTAGACTCAACTCTCAAAGGCACTGAAAAACTGACAATACAAAACAGAAAAAAAGATAATAGGTCAGCATTAAGAGTCAAAATGATTGACACAGCCTGAATTTCAAAAGGAAAGTTATTCTTAACTCACTAGCTTTGGTTGGCGAACGTCCGCTAGCTTAATGCTCACGTCTATGGAAAATCCTATTGACAGGCTAAAGCTAACAGCACTGTGACTTCTTTCTATTAACTTATTATAACTTTCACAGATACACAAAAACATTCTTTAGAGATGATTTAAACTGCAAATATTCATGAGTTGCTTCTCTACGCAGAGTTTTTTAGTGTCTACTGTATAGAAGAGACATGAGAAACAATAAAAAAACCTCCTGGCACCTTATTACACTGGGGGCCAATCGCACTTACTTAAAGCACTTTGTATCACTCACTAAGGTTTTCCTTTCATGTCTAACTTCTTGTTTGTGTTGTACGTCACTTTGGACAAAAGCATCTGCTAAATTAAATGATAGAATTGTAGAATTGTAGAGAACTAAACATAGAAATAATGCAAGATATGTGCTAATAAGAGGCAGTACAAGGAGCTCATTTCAGATCACACTGTACCAGCTGAATTTATCAGGCATGCAATCTTTAGACAATGAGGTCGAACAGAGTCTAAACGAGGTATAAATACAAAATCCTGATTAATGGACTGATAAAAAAAATAAATGTTTAGTTGCAGCCCTGGTTCAGTTCACATGGAAAGCCTTGCCTGGTCCTCAAAAAGCCTTTTTCTCTCCTTGGACATGTCGTACTCTTGTTCCCGTTTGACTCACACTTGTCCCCGCCGACCCACTGATGGATGTTGACTCAACCTTTCCCCTCTTCTGCTCGTCTGGAGAGTACAACTCCCTGAACAATCCTCTGCAGCCATCGCTTTCTTAAAAGCCCCTGTCCTGCTCTGTTACCAGTTAAACCAGTTAAGTTGATTTATCTGACTTGTCTTTATCTGAAAACGTCACAGATGCACGATGAGGTCGAGGAATGATAATTTAATAGAACGTGATCTGGATGACAGCCAAAGTGCCGTCAAAGATTCCTTACAGGTACATTATGGGGCATATTTCTGCTCATATACCAGGAATTTGTTGAAAAGTGCACAGGATTTACTAATGTACTGGAGATGTTGGTCTCCCTCACCCTGGTCTGAGTCCTGTTTGAACTTTGCTCTTCGTCTGACTCCTCTCAAATGCAGCCCTGAGACACAATGACGTGAAGATTCCTGCAGACGCGGCGACGCAGCTGCTCCACTTAATGTTTCTCCCCAAACAGTTGAAGGGCAAGTGTGCGTTACACAGAGAGTGAAATCTAAAACTAACACTGACAGTCACAAGAGGGCATAAATATCCCTGAGCTGAATCTCCTCCAAGATAAACTCCAACACATGTCACCAGCGCGGAGCTTTCCAGTGTCCACAAAGCGTCATCACAACAGCAGGACGTAGACAGATCCACGGCACATCGCCACCTTAACCTCGTTCCATTCATCCCTTTACCCTGCATGAGCCCTGTTTCACTTACACTGTCTTCAAAGCTTGTTAAAGTAGCAGAGAGAGATATTACAAACTCCTCTGCAGGCTTCACATTTTGGCACTGCTGCAGAAATATTACGTTTTTTTTCCATGACTCCCTGAGGCTAACTCAGAGAGCTTCTCTGAGTTAACAAAGTTGCTCCCTCCTCGACTGTTGAGGCTGTTTTGCAGTTTAATCTAAAAACAAAGAGCTAAAAACAGAATCTGATGCAATGAATCTGTAACTTTCTGATGACTCCGATTTTTTCGCCAACTCTCTGGGTCGGGAATATACACTGGAGTTTCCAACATTTCAAAGACTCCAAGCTCCCTTTAAACTGTTTGTTTAGCATTTATGTACATTTATATTCTCACACCTCCTCAATACCAAACACAATACGTGAACACCAGACTCTGATCTCTTTTACCAAATATCTTAAAACTTGACTATTGGGAGAACAACACTGCTGCCACAACCGTGCCTGTACTTGTTTATTTGTTTAATGTTCACAAATTGTTAGGGTATCATCTGCAATTTCTACTGATTTCGTACATAAACATCACTGCTCTATTATCATGACTACTACTCCCTCTTTCCCATTTATATTTTTGCTTTTTATTGTATCTTCATTTACTTTTAAGGTACAAGGGCTACGTGCAAGGCAAGATGCACTTAACATTCTTAAAAATGGGTATTTCAGGCCTGTTTCCCGTATGTCACTGCCCACTCTCTCCCCCTTTCCTACCCTATCCACTGTTCTCCTCTATCAAATTAAAGGCATAAAAAAGCCAAAAAAAAAACAACAAAAAAAAGGGTACTTCCAGTATCATAAATCTGCCATTGCTGGTATTTAATTTATATTATATGTGTTCAGTATTATGCATTTGAATAGCACTTTATATTTACTGTGTAATCAGGCAATCTGCAATATAATTACGCACCTCACACTTTAACACTTCAGCACTCTGCACTTTAATCAGCCCAATTGGTTTCTAATTTTAGCATCTAACGCTAGTGAAATGCGTATGGTCCCCTGACCTTTGGTATATTTCATGATCTGTTAAACTTTTCATTGTTCTTGCTTTTCTTTTTTATGTTCTGTTCTATTGTGTTTTTAAGGACAGGTTTTCTCTCTTTGTAATTTAACATGAAGACTAACAGTTCTACTTGTGGTTACTGTTGTTTTCTAGATTTGGGGATCTGAAAAGTAAAGGAATCCCTGAAAGGCTTTAATCGATGAAGACACATGTCTCGCCTGTTAAATCTTACTCAGCTTTATTTTTCTCTTGGTTTGAAACATTGGGAAATACTTGTGTCTTTATATAGTAAAGATAATATTGTTATTAATTGGTGCTCTTTGAGAGGACGCTTGAAGAATTTGCGGTTGTTCCGGCATGAAGCCCAGTCAGATCTGCTCGACATGGCAGCTTGGCAGCTTGGCAGTCATGCAGTGGAGCATCATGGGAAATCAAATATAAATAAAAATCCTGTTTTTATGAAATACTATCCCGTAACAACGGAATGATTTTAAAAAAAAATGTTTTCGGGTGAATGCAAAACATCACCATATTTTCTTTCTGTCTGAGTTTAAGAAAATTAGCCTGATGGAACTGCAATGAATGTAAAAGTACCTGAAGAGTCTGAAGTTTTCACCACTGTTTCAAACCTCTGTCTGGAATTAGCAGCATTTTACAGATTATCAAAACCCTTCTGAGAAAACTTTCTTAAGATCTAACGTTGAAACATGTTTTATTTTGAAATTTTCCATACTTTTGTGAAGGGGGGGGGGTACAACTGGAACAAAACCTTCATCCCATCATCTGCATATTATATAACAAAAGCAATGCAACATTAGAAGCTGAAAAGATAAAGAAAGCAGAAAGAATTCTGGCAAATGTGTCTTCCTTTAGTTTCTCTTGAGGGAGAACTAAAATAAATTTTGAATGAGTATCTGATGCAATAAATCTGTAACTGTCTCATGAGTTTTAAGTTTTTAACTCTCTGGGTCTGATAGAAATACCAAAACTTCCAGCATTTCAAGGACTCCTGGCACTCTTTGTGTTCTGTTTGACCTTTTCAGAGAAGCTTGCTAAATTCTCACCTTGACGCATCAGTTTTTTTGAAGTTTTCAGTTGTTTTGGCTGAAAAAAGCCTCTATTGAAACAATTTTTTTTTTTTACTTGCTTCTGTCATTTTTAAGCATCCAACCTCCCTTGATGCTTTCTTCTAAACTCCTGAGAAAGGTTGCCTGAGAAGTAACTTAGCGAAGTTTTATTTTGAAGTTCTCAGCAGACGTGGAAAAGGCACCTAAGGAAACGTAAACTTCATCACATCTTCTGCATGTGATCAAACATAAGTAACTCAACTTGCAAAGTGTTCATGAAAATATTGTGATTTCTTTGTTTCTCTTGAGACAAAGACTTTAATTTAAAAACAAATAAATAAATAAATAAATAAATAAATAAACAATCTGATGCAATGAATGTTACCTGTGTTTCCTGGGTCTGAAATAAAGACTACATTTTCCAGCATTTCAAAGCTCCAAGTGCCTTTTGCACTTTTTTCACGCCTCCTGAGAGAAGTTTGCTTTAATTCTCACATTAAAGTATGTTTTATTTTTAAATTTACAGTTGTATTGTGACCATAATAACCACCATTGAAGATCAAACTTCATCACATCGTCTGCATATCATAAAATACAAGTGCCTGAACGCATACTTCGAACTGAGCTAAACTGACAAGGAGAGGGGAAAGTATTTGTGCAAACATGGTGCCTTCTTCTGTTTTCTCTTGAGAGGGAAATTTGAAAATTTTTGCAAATGTAGCTGATGCAATGTATCTCCAGAAATCAATATCTTACATCAAGGTGGTAACACAGAATTTTAAGTAAACCTTAGCAGAACTTAAAATCGAATTGTTTTATGTTTAACTTTATATTTTACACTCTGACAGGTCAACGCTAGTATATTGTATCAAAAGGCTAAATTTTTATGTCCTCCAAACTCAATATAATAACATTTACAAGTAAAAAGTTAAGTAGCAACTTAGAACTTGATTTTGTATTTCACAGCAATGTATTTATTTGAGTTATGACTAAAGGACCTCTGAATCAGTTTTAGAGTGTAAGTTTTACATAATTCTGGATGTTTTTCCAGTTCTTCCAACTGGGTCTGGTTCTGGACTTAACACTGACACTTCCAGCATTTAAAGGCTCAAAGCTGCTTTTATACTTTTTCACACCTCCTGAAAAAAGCTTGCTTAAACTCTCAATCATGTCGTATTTTGACGTTTTTAGTTGTACAAGTGGAAACAGCTCCTAGTGCAACATAAACTTCATCACATCGTCTGCATATTATCGAACACAATTGACTGAATGTTTAATAAGCTAAACACAAGGAAAGAGAAAAGTATTCATGAAAATGTTTCTTCTTCTTGATTCTCTTGAGGGCAGACTTTGATAACTCTTGAATGAATGTCTGATGCAGTAAAGCTGTAAATTTCTCATGGGTTGAGATTTTTCATCAGTGTTTCCAACTCTTTGGGTCTAGAATAAACACCAAAATATCCAGGACTTTAACTCCTGACTATTGTCTCTAGACCTCAAAATAAGTACAGTAGTTATGTATTTTTGTCTATTTCCAGGATAAATCCCCCTATGGCGGCAAAACTTCAGTCATCATCAGCATATTTAAGATTTTTCACTACAAGCTAATGCTAACGGACAGAGAGAGGTAGAGAGAGGAAGAGGGAAAAGTGTTGATACGAATCTTGTATCTACTTTCTGTTACCTGTCTCTTGAGCGGGAACTTTGACAGTTTTTGCACGGGCGGCGTCGGCAGCGTCTTCTGCGTCGTCATCCTCATGCGGCAGAGCACCACGATGACAACGGCGAGGATGAAGAGCACGCAGCCCGTCACGTAGATGAGGATGTCGGCGTAGTAGTCCTCCTTCTCTGGGCCCACTGCTTTGGAAGCAGGAGATCAAATTACGCACATCAAACAAGAAACATATTAAAGTGTCGTCATTTGACACTTCAAATATTTGAGTTTTAAAGATCGTAGATGTCTCTTTTTTTGCTCAGTAGCAGGTTTTATATGACCAAATTTAATGAAACAGACTTTTTTATATCTATGAATCAAATCAGACACAGATTGTAACGTGTTCTGCTTGTAGTTTTATGCTGTAGCAGGTAATTGCACTGGTGACAAGCTTCTCCCCAGGGAAGTAATTATAGTGTTGAACACCAAACACAAAAATGTCTTCAAATTGCCTCGTAGCCTTGGGACATTTAAACAGACAATCTACTCTGATTAAAGCGGCGTTCAATGGAGGCAGGATTTTATGTTCGTTATGTCCAATTAAAGGGGCGTCGGCAGTCGCAGCGCTCTTAAAATGTGTTAACAAGCAGCAATTTGACATAATATACAATAATAGGTTTGAAAATGAACCAGCCACTGAGCAAAATATGACATAGTTGAGAATAATTACAGCAGCAATGATGCTTTTTATGACATTTACAGAGTGAGAGGAGGACAAACAGACCCAGGGAGAGAAGGAGAATATACCTGGAAGCACCGTCAGCCAGGCAGAGTGGTAAGCATAGCCGATAGAGTTCCCTGCCAGACAAGTGTACTCGCCCGCATCCTCAAAAGACACATTGGTCAAGAAGAGAACCTCTAGTTCCCTATCTGTGGTGTTAATACCAGCCGTCTGTGGGAGAGGAAGAGATAAAACCAAGAAAGAGAGAAGGATATGGTGAGCCCGAAGCTTTTGAGAGGAAGGCGAGAAGTGAGGGTTTGACTCAGCAGTGCTGCACTTTCTTCACCACCACCACCACCAGCACCTGGAAACACCCAAGCAGCACCATCACCACGCTGGAGAAACAGCTCACTGCTTTAATTTAAAGCTAGCCAGTACATCTTTGATCAAAAATAGTTCTGAGACATTTGATCTTTGTTTTAAGTCCATAAAGAGCTTGAGCATGACAGGAACAAATACATTTGATTATCTTTGTGTAATCCAAGAAACCAGAATTCTTCCAGAAAACTCTTTTGAGACACAATTCCAACGTTTACGATCAAAACACTCCAGATGTGACTGCATGCGTCAACTCACACCGGCTGCGTGTTCAGTCTGGCAATCAGCATGACCGACTCCATTAATGAGTCTCTCTTCATTCATGCTGGGCTGTGACACCTCAAAACCTGCTCATTATGTCCATTTGTTGTTGTAGTCGAGCTTAATATGAACTAACTTTTACACCCGGTCCAGTCCAGCTCTGGATCAGATAGGTTTATATTCAAGTCAATACCTGTGTTTCCATCACTCAGAACATTGCAAAAGAACCTAGATATTGCAGTAAAAAATGGTAATGGAAAAACTAAAATTTTGAAAACCTCTACACTGCAAAAACTGAAATCTAAGCAAGTCATTATGTCTTAAAAATGGTCACAAAAATGTCTTATTTCAAGTTTTTCAAAGACAAAATGAGGCCTGACTTGCTTGTTACAAGTAAAAAAAAATATGCCAATGGGATATTAAAATGTCTCAATACAAAAACTTTTTTCTTATCCCATTGGCAGTTTTTTTTTTACTTGTCACAAGCAATTTAGACCACATTTATGTCTTTAAAAAACTTGACATAAGACATTCTTATGACCTGGTCTGGTGAATGTGGCTCAAATCAAGAAAAATAAGACAAATGCTTTGAAAACAAGACATAGTGACTTGCTTGGATTTCATTTTTTGCAGTGTAAAATTCCGATTTAAAAGTTACGCTGTTATGAGGTGGTTTTCCAGAAGTTTCGATATTGAAGTTGATCCCCAAAGTACAATGGAAACTCCTTCGTCGCAACAAACATGTCAACAAAGTCCTCTCCCAGAAGTCCCTAGTACATGGCTGCTGCCAAACAAACAGACTCTGGCTTTAATATTTAAACACACTTTGCCTTCGTCTCTTGACAACATCAGTAACAACAGTAACACCCATCAAAATAACTCTAATAATAATAATTTTTGTGACAACCATGGTTACTGTCGGTTACAGTCCTTTCTTCTTCTGTATTCCACAAATTGAATCTTGCGGGATGAGATTTTACTCAAGTTGTGCCCAATTCTAGTCTGGTCTAGGAAAGGCGCAGTTGTACTTCATTGAAACTTCATTGCTTTTTTTTTGCAAAAAACTGTAATGGCAATGCAGCTATTGTGTCACCTTGCACTGGATCCGCTCTGTTGCATGCTGGCTGCATCCAAGATGTTACAATCAACTTACAAAAAAAATCCAATTAGTCAGAACCAGCTGATATTCATCTTGACAACAACAACGAACTGACATAATAACCAGAGCCAACCATGAACCAGGAGAGGATCAACATTGGGGTGAGAATCCAGGAAGCTGAAACATGCCAGACTGAACAAGGGGCCAGACCAGATACACATCTGGTGTATTCCTGGTGTTAAAGTTATACGATAGTATGATTTTTAAATTAAACCAGCATAAAGTTTACCTGATGCCAAGGCCAAACAAACCCCCACCTCCTCAGGTCTTGCCTTGAAGTGATTCTGAGTTGTGTATTAAAAACCAAAACAGTTATTTCCCTTTCATTAGCATTTGTTTTATTTTGAGGCGTTCCTCAAGGCTCTGCTCTGGGTCCTCTGCAGGTCACATCCCTTCACTTTAAAGGCCATATGCAAGATGTAGCTCCACTGGGAACAAGAAATTTTGATTAAACCCCTTAAATGTCCTTGGATGTGCTGTTGTTTTCAATTTGTGGTGTTCCTCAGGGCTCTACTCTGGGTCTCCTGACTTTTCTGTGTTATCTTACTTGCTTTATAAAAGAGGATCATTGGTTTTTAACTGCTTTCAGATGTCCAAGTTTGCAAAGAGGAGCTTTATTTTACCTCCAAAGTTTGAGCTTGACTAATTATAAATGGCCTCAAATTTACTGAACTGTGGCTTCTCCCTTTGATGAATGGTTGGTGTGATGAGCAGTGGGGGAGCTTTTAAAGCCCTGATGTGGATTGGTAGGGGGGTTGGAAGGTAGGGCAGGGGGGCTCTCATTCCCCCGGCCTCGGTAATGAACAGTGACATCCAGACCCAGTCATGAATCAGACTCCTGCCGCACGCTTTCATATAAAAGCACATTAATACAGCCAGTGGATGCACTCCCAGGGAAATCAATACTGCAGTGTGAGTGTGTGTGTGTGTGTGTGTGCAGTATGATTTGGTGGGGGTTTCATCCGTGTGTGTGTGACTGAAGATGACTTGAGAGAAAGCGAGGGCGAGACTTTTGAAGTTACTGCAGTAATTAAAGGAGTGATATTGTGTTTGTTATCGATCTTTAAGGAAGACAAAGTGGCATCGGGCGTTCAAATGGATGACAGCCATGAGCCAACACAACGTGAGCGTTTGAACTCAAACACCAGCAGTGAGACGCGTGTCTGTTTATGCGTTTGTACCCGTGTTCATTCTATTAGCAAGACAGCAAACCAATTAAACCCACAACCAAGAGGAGCCCTGCAGAGAGGAGGAGACAGCAGACTACAAGGAGGAGGAGGAGGAGGAGCACGCTGCTTGGAGCTCAGGATTTACCTGCTTTGTGTAACTTAAGCCAGAAAGCATTTTCTGACTTTCCTACAAAGTTGGAGGCACGACACCAGTACTTCCCAGCGTCTTTCTCTGTCACGTTGGACAGTTTGAACTTACTGTGGGCCTCAGTGTGTTTACTGACAACACTCTGTGAAGGAAATGGAGAGGCACAGTGAGGCCTTTAAGGCACAATCCTGCAAGAAGACATGAACCCCAGTGAGCATTCACCAGGATGGACATCGTGTGAGACCTCAACATAAACAATGAAGGCAGAAAAAGCCCTTTAAGCTGATGTGTTTGATTGATAACTGATGTCACTGTATTGCTTTTTATGGACTTTAAATCAATGACATAGAAATCTGCTTTAAAAATCCCTTTCGATGCCCATCTAACGGGAAAATACTCACTGGGGCAAATGCACAGAACATATATACAAACTAAGGATGGATTAACCCTATAAGGCCAAGCGTGTCATATTTGCAACATGAGTTCAAAGACTTCTATCTCATCAACATGATCAATAGTTCATTAAAAACCTGTTAGAAATATTTTTAAAAACATATTCCACCACATTGAGCGTTGTCATATCACTACAGTCGGATGAAGTTGTATTTTGGCCCTTTCAAAACGTCTGCTCTCGTGAAATCATCCACTCACATATTTTCAGGAAAATCGCTTAATTTTCAAGAAGTTGCAGCAAGAATAACAGCAAAAAAGTGTTTTCTGCATGAAATGCATGCATCTTTACTAAAAAGCTTTAACAAAATAGATAAAATAGTGCATAAAATTACCCAGTGTGTCAAATGTGATTCAAAAAATATATCATGAATGAAATGATAATGCAATATTTTCCAAAATTTATCCCAAAAAATTGAATTTTCTGACTATTTTTTGATTGGTTGGGCTTTACAAGGTTAAGGGCAGTAAGATTTTATTGCCCTTGTTGATCCACTTATTGATCACATTCTTTATTGATTCCCTTATCAATTCTCACTGTAAGTTTTCTGTGAACAAAAACAGGTTTTTCAGGTTTCCTGTGTCAACAACATTTTATAGAGTTTTACAAGTGAATACATATTATATTGGTCATTATATCTAGATATCTTTGGACATCCATACATACAAATGGGTTAAATACCAGTCAGGGTAGATGCTGTGGTATAATATAAAGAATCAATAAGTGGATCGTTAAGCATCACGGCGAATTATTTTGATGGATTGAACTGTTTCTAATTGATTCTTAACAGGAGCTGGCTTTTGATACACTACCCTAATGCAAACCTGGACAAAGAAAAAAAAAACAGCATTCATTCTATCCTTGTTTGCTCATATTGTATTGTATTTGGTGATTTCATATTATATTCATATGAACTGTTTTTTGCTTGAAACAATTACATTTTTCATAACCGCATGAGTTATATGTTTTAAACATTCAAACTATTATTTTGTAAGCATCATTGCATGAGAAACTTTACTGTAAACATACAATTATGAATAGTTGTGACGTACGGCTAAGGCAATTATGCTATTAGATTGATGGCTGCTTCAAAAAGGCTGTAACACAAAAACTGGTTGCAACCAAACCTTTAACAAAGACTGACTGCACTCAGACTGTGTTTAAAATTGAAAATATGGAAAGAATGATTGTTGAACTTAATAAACGGGCAGAAAGTTTTGGGGAAAGTGGATTGTGTACAAAACATTGAAGGATTAATAAGCTTCTGGTGTATGAACTGACTATATTTTCACCATTACAACAAGTTGATGCTCTGACTGAGCTGTTTATAAATATGTCAGATGGAAGTGCTAAACCTCTATTTAAAGAAATAAAACTTAAAGAAACTAGCACACACACTTATTCTGAACTACACTGTTTGTGAGATGAAAGAACAACCTCACAACTGTAAAATCACACACACCCACTGTACACTGCATTTACTAACACACACTGTCTAACAGTAGATTAAAGGCATTACAATGTGTCAATCTCCCAGAGTGTGTGAGCCACATGCAAAAACACAAACTTACACACACTCACACATCGACGTGACAGGCGCTCCAGCAGAGAAACGGAGGATGAATAATTAAACGGGCAAAGCACATAAAGGAGAAAACATATCATGTTTTATGGTTGCCTAATGAACATCCACACTCGGCTCCAGGCGCCTCCCTCTCTCTGCGCACGCCGGGCGAGTCGCTCATCGTTAACTCTTTTTCCAGGCATCAAAAGAGCGATTCAGACATTTCTTAAAAAAATGACTCCCTCCTCCATCGACACACTCACACACACACACAGCTGTGTTTAGGTCTTACAGTGTACAGTATACCACACATGAGATGTTGCAGAGTCTGAATGAACTGTGGTGGGTGAGAGAGAGAGAGAGGGAGAGAGAGAGGAGGAGAGGTATAGAGGGATCTCAGTAAATACTGTTTCAATTATGTGGTAGTTGAAAATAGAGCATGGAGCCGCGGTCTGGGCTGTCAGGCTTACTTTCCCCCGCTCTTCACTTTTTGTTGGCGTGTCTTTCTCCACCTCTTTCTCTCCTTTTTCCTCTCTGTTTCTCCCTCCATCATCTCTACAAGTATCCTACTCATTTTCCTCGTCCTGTCATGTCTTAAGCCCAAATACCATCGAGAGACACTTTGAGAATTGGATCTGCAAACATTTCAGTGACAGCTCAGGTTTGTGGTCTTGTGACGGTGAAAGCAAGCTACTGATGAAAAATGATACGTTTGTATACGTTTTTAAGATCATTTTTAAGGGATCGAGTTTCATGTTAGTTGGAGAAATAATAATGTCAAAGAAGTTCTTTAAAGCTAATGTGAGGAAATTTCCAGTTTGTGTTGACTCTAGCGCCCCCTTAAAGCTTCCCTGATCTTGTTTTGTACATTTAAAGGTCAAGTTCTCACACAAAAGCACTCAGGGTGTCTTTCTTTAGCAGTCAAATATGAAATCAAATATCACTCTGACAAGGAGAGAACAGCCCTTTCTTCATTGTGCTGTAAATCCACCTGTTAGACTCCCCCCCTCACTGCACTTTAAGGTTTTGAAAATTACAACACAGACACGATCAGACATGTTCCTGTTTGTTTTTGTAGGTCAAAGGAGGCTTTAGCTTCAATTTCAACCTGTTTTACAACCCATTAGCTAAACCCTCACAGGAGCTTAAGCCCTAAAGGTGGATGAGCAGCAAGAGGCAAAGACCAAGTTTAATGTCTTAAGTTTGACTTTTTCAGTTATTTTGATTTGTTACTTTGCGTATCAACGTTAAATGGATGAAGTTTATACATTTTGCTCTAAAAGACTGTGCACACTGCTCACAGACAGCTCTACCCTGCTCACAATTTGAGAAGTAGCTTTTGCCCAATGAAAGTTGCTATTGGCTGTCCTAGAAGTCACTTAATGATGTCAATTTCTAATTTGCATAATTGTCTATTTGCATTTTATTGCCATGGGTGCACATGCCCTTTCATTTGTACCCTGTGCTTGCTCTTGCTACAGCTGGGAAATACTGCAACACAGGTGAGTGAAGTTGACTTGTCCGCCTGTGAGTGCTCAAAGCCATCTGACACACAAATGGGTATTTGAAAATCGCACATATTTTTTTATAAATATAGGCCTGTTATCGACACGAAACCAAAGTTTTACGTTACCAAAAAATAAGTAAGGTAAAGTTAATGTATTTCGAACCTGCACACAGTCTATCTCACATAACAACTTAGCCACAATGTTCACAAATGCATGGTTTGACAAGGGGATGGATGAAACAGACCCTCGCACTGCTGCTTTTTGCAAAGAGTGAGATTGATTCATGCTTTAACTTCAGTCTCCAAACTCCAGAAAAAAGTCACTAGATTTGTTGCTTTTTTTCAAAATGAGTCACTGAAGAGATTTAAAAACTCACCAAATATAGTGATTTGTACCAAGGCTACTCTGCTGACCTGGGTTTGAATTCCACTGACATCCCTCTGCTGAATGTCTCTACTACAAATACTCTCTGTCTTACTCTACCCACCTTTCTTTAAGCATGAAAAACTCATTTAGGGAAAGAAAAGATGGACAAATGCCTGAGGAATCCAGGTGAAATTAAGATCTATGTTATTATTTTATTATATTCTTTAAAAAAAAAAAAAATTAAGTGAGATCTTTTTTTGTTGTTGCTAAGCGTTGTGGGGGTGTGAGCTTGTTTCAGCAGCTCTATCTTTGACCCTCTTTTACTTCTATTTTAATTCTTTTTGTGTTTGGAGCTTGTCATAACTTTTTAAGCCTCATTTGTTGGTCATGGACACCAAAATGGTTGTGTTTTACTTATTGTCCCTGCGTGTGCAAAAGATTTCAGCTGTTTTCAACCTGTAGCATGTTGATGCTAACCACTGCTAGACCCAATGTCCCCTGTGAGCTGAGAAGAGGGAGATGAGGGCGACGTGCTGGTACTGCGGTGTCTGCTTAGAAGAGTTGACATCAAACTGTCTTTTTATTCACCGTTATGGGGAATATAAGACGTATCTCCAATAAGATGGAACAGCTAACCGTGCTAACAGGCACCAGGAAGAATACCAGAGGGCAGAGGAGCATCATGCTATTCATGGACAGGGAGCTAACTGAACTGATTCTCAATACCCATCTCTAGACAGGTACAGAAGAGTGAGACTGATCAGATTGGTGAAGGCGTCTAGTTCAGTCCTGGACACTGTGGAAGTGGAAGTTGACAGAGCAACAGTGGCCAAGCTGTTGTTTGGACATTTTTTTCTGACTGACTCTCATCATATTGTTCTTTATTTTCATTTTTTTGCTCCATAAACTTTCTTGTATGGCTGCTGTGACTCTGAATTTCCTTTTGGGGATTAATAAAGTAAATTCTATTCTATGGGAGTTTTTGCACTGATAATGTCCAAATCCAGCTGCAACAATTCATTTTTCTTTAGTTTGAAAAGCTCCAGTGGATCCATGTTGTTTGTGTGCGTCTTTATAATCCCTCAGCATTTCTCAATCTGAAGCCCTCCCTGGGGAAACAAAGGTTGAATAAACTCAGCGGGGAAGTCGACAAAGAGTCTTAGGAGGGTTAAAGAGCAGCTCCTGGAGGTGTCGCCTCCCCTGGCAGCATCTCTGTTCAAGAATAGAGTAGAAAGCATTCCTCACCAAAGAGGACAACACCCATAAACCCACTGTGAGGAGCGAGGAGAGGAGAGGAGAGGAGAGGAAGACTCCCATCGGCAAACCGAGGAGGCCTTTTGCTTTCTTATTTAGCCTCCCTCCTTCTTTCTTTTTTCTGCCTCTGGAGAGAGCGAGGGAATAAAACAAACATCTGGTTTGGACTAAGTTAACTGCCGTGGTGGCGGCAACGCGGGGAGAGAGACGGGCTCTGTAAACCGCCGCTGCCGTCAGATGTGCTGCGTCGCGTGGTTTGAGGAGGAGGAGGAGGAGAGAGAGAGGGAAGAGGCACCCAAAAAAGCCATGGAAAAAATGAGTGGAGAAACACAAGGAAGGGCAAAGTCAGCAGGGAGAGAGAGAGAGAGGGACAGAGCGGTGGGTACAGACGGAGGGCGAGAGAGGCAGGAATGAGAAATAAAAGGATTGAAACAAGAGAAGGAAAGAAAGACTTCAAACATGGAGACAGTGCTGACTTCATCTCTTTTTGAAGAGATGAATTGTAAGCTCACTTTTTTTTTTTTTAAATATGAGTGAGTTTGAAACATGAAGATATGAAGGAAAACGAAGCCGTCAGGTGTTAACTCTGCTACCTGCTGCATCAGTGATGGATCATTACAGACTGACGCTTTAACCTTTGAGAGGGACCCTCATCAAACCAGCTCCTCAAAGCATTTTTGAAGTGTAGTAAAGCAGAAGTAAGGATATTGGATGCAAAATTTAAAAGAAACTAAGGATTGAGATTTTTCCCTCTTTTGCATTATGTTACAGGAGAGAAAACAAATTACTCCCATGCAGTGATGTGGACAGACATTTTATTAAAGGGCAGGGGCAAAGGACAAAAGAGGCCCATACAGCCCCTTTATGGCTCCAAAGGGGGCAGTTTATCAATTTTAACAATCAATAAATGATGTCTGATAAACTGCCTGCTCATTTCACCAACAATGAGCAGGTAACAAGGCGGAGAGGTGTTGTTGGTGTTGTGATGTGACCGGTTAGGGCCAAGACAAATGTAGGGAAATAGGGTCTATCTTTTTTTTTTTTTGAATGGGTCATAGTCATGTTTGACTATAAGCCCTCTAATTACTTTGAGCTATAGATCTGAATTCTTTCCAGGACATACAAAAAAAGTCTCTTCCAATCATAGTGAATTCCAAATGGGAAATTCAGAAATTTGAGCTTGATGTCAGATTTATAGGGCATGCGTTTGAATGAATTTGTCCTACAGTTTTTTCCCCCAATCATCTTTAAATCAAATATGTATATACTAGAACCATTGATGATGAAGAGCTATTAAAGGATATTTTAGAATTTGATGGACCTGACCAGGGGAAGCCCCCAAAATTAGGATTCTTCCACATACTTGGATTTGGGTGAAAATGTTTGTGCACATGCTAAGAACATCACAAAAATATACAATGCTAAGGGAAAATTCAAATCCTAAGTTTGGAAGTTTCATGTCAAAGTTGGAATTTTCCTGTTTGCAGGGTATGTATTTGAACAAACTAGTCCCAAATTTTTTTTCCTATCATCTTCAACTTGGATAAGTGTACACTGTGCACATTGAAGATGAAAAGTTAGCAAAGGAATTTTTGTAAAAGGGCGCGGACACAAATGAAGACCCCAAACCCTGATTACTCTCATCTACAATGCTGGATTTGGACCAAAGTGCACACACATGTTCAGTGTCACAGCCTGAGCGCATTTATATGACAAAGTCAGACGCCTCCTACTGTCAATGGGAAGTCATGGTCATTACTGAGCAAGATCTTGCTGCACATGCTGCAGCTGCTGCATGAAATTGCTTTTTAGTCAGGTATAACCTCTGTAAGTGCAGCAGCAGCAACATGCCACAACCATTGCATGAGGGCATGCTTATCATTGCTAGAGGCTTTAATCCCTTTTTTATTTCATTCTTATATTCTGCATTTAGTGCAAAAACTACAACTTGAAGATCTCAATTCCACCTGGATTTCTTCAGCGTTCTGTTTAAACTGAAGTCCAAAAATGCTAAAATTTGTCCTGAAATATGAGTCAGAGAAATATGTACATTGAACCAGCCGTGCTGTTATGAATACAGACTTGGGTAATAAAAATAAGACAGTTTTATAGAAATAAAAGAGTTAAATGAGCTGAAATAAGAAGAATAAGTTTCTATACTTGGTGCCTTGCAGCTTGAATATCTGTCTTCAAATCTGATTTAATTCAATATTTTCATTAATTCAATATTCAATAATTCCACCAACTCTTAGTTAATGCTGACTCTTGAGAACCTTGTGTATGTGTGTGTGTGTGTGTGTGTGTGTGAGTGCTTCAGGTGTCATGCAGGAGGCCTGGAGGCTACACAGTAATTTAAAGTGATACTATTATGTTAATGAGTGTGTATTTGTTTAAGCTGCAGTGTGTGTGGTAAAGTGCAGGTGAGGTTTTCACGCCTCATTATGAAGGTGTAGAGCTGGAGGAATGAGCTCATCAATTATACGCCGCGGTGCAAAGAGCCCACGGGCCCCGAAGACCCACCTGCTGTAAAAACTCATTAAAGCAGACATTTAGGAGAGATTAATTATCAGGGAAATGTTCACTTGGACTCCAGGCTAAGGCAGCTGAGATAGTGACTCATTAAAGGTTCAAACCGGAGCACGAGGCTGCAAACTCACCTTCAGGATGTTGACGTAGGGGACGCCATCAGGGCCGTAGCGGCTGCCGTTGACCTCGATGTGTTTCAGCCACTGGATGTGCGGCTGGGCGTCGCTGTAGACCTTACAGTGGAACTCTACGTCGCTGCCTAGCTCTACCGTCTGATTGGCCGGGAGACCCGCCTGGAGGATCGGCCTGTGAGGTGAACGCTCTGAGAGAGAGAGAACACCGAGTCATTAGACCGGGAAATGATCTGCTGCAGGAAGTGGAGAAATCCACTTCTCCATTAAGAAATCTCACAGGGTTTTAAAATCCACTCCTGCATGTTAATTTATTCCTTATTTGCTCAGAGTAAAAGTAAATGTTTGCAGGTTGTTTACCGAGCACATCCAGCTGATAGGTGTGTGTGATGGCTCCGTATTTGTTCTGCACCACACAGGTGTAGTTTCCCCGGTCTGATGGAACGGCGCTCTCCATCACCAGACTCCACTGCTGATGTCTCAACTGAGGAAGGAAATGTAAAGATTTATCATTAACACACATCCAAAACCTCTGTTCACTCTGGTTAAATGAAGCTGAAACAACCATGTAATTATTTCCATTTTTTAAACAACACAGCCTCCATTTACACAACGATGCACTGTAAGCAAGTGCTGTGAGTTCACAGACAATTTTCTGCAGTAATCTTCTGTTTTTATGTAACACAGTGTTGTACTGTAGTCAGCAGTGCATTGTGGTAAATTTGGAGTAAAAACACAAAGACCCATAACTGTATGTTAATGTTTAAATCACAGTGAAATACAGTACTTGTGGAGGAGTGGGTATTTTTCCGTAGTTAAATGCAATGTGCGATGTAATCAGAGAGAGGGGAGGGGAGGGCACACAGTGGACATGGGAGGCTGTTGTACATGGGTGACTCACACGGGTGACTCTTGTGTCTACGCTCCACGACTGTCTTCGCTCTGTGGTGTTGACCGGCTGTGTACGCTCTTTGGTTTAGACAGACTGTCTGTGCTCCAAGGTGTAAACAGGCAGTATTCCCCCACAAATTAAAGCCATGTACAGTAATCCAATATACTGCTTATACAATACATTTAGAGGACTTTTCATTTAGAGTTCTACAGAAGAAGATATCATTATTCAATGATATCTTTGACATCCAGTCCTTGCCAACTGCAATGGTCCAAACTGCCTGAAAATGGCCTCCAGGGTGGAATTTTTCGGAAACACCATTTTCACCATTGCTGTGTAAACCCCAAGCTGGCATTTTCAGTGGAAACGCTGACAAGCTCAGCTCTGTAAATGAGCATTGAACCTTAACTGTGCCACACACGAGCAAAAGAACAATGATAGCGACTTATGCTGCTATATCTACTGACTCTCTTTTAACTAAATGTGCATCTATTACACTCTTTCCACAATATTTGAGGAAGTTTTTAATATAAACTCCAGATGATCAGCTCATCTCTTCAACCCTAGAACTGTCGTTGTGTATACAGCTCCTACAGTTATATTGCCATCTACAGGCCTGACATGCATACTACAGTGTTTTAAGTCCTTTAGTGTTTGCGTGTAAACTTTTGGGTGAAACGCAGTAATGCGTTGTTGTGTAAACGGGGCCTCAGAGAAAGCCTGCCTCTGCTGCACCACATCCCCCTGGCTCCTTTCTTTGATATCCTTCAGTATAAAATATCACACACCGGCCAAGCTGTGTGTGCCATTCTTGTTTACTGAGTCACCTTTGAACAAACATTTCAACTGTTAATCCAGCTCTTTTATTAAACGCACAGCGCCTGATGCAGAATAGCCGTGTTAAACAGTGACAGATCTTTGGACGTGCTCTGAACGTTTGGATGTGAAGCAGCTCTGAGTGCCCGCAGCACAGAATGTGACTCAGATAAAAAGGATTCAGAAGTGGAGAGCAGTTTGATCAGGTGTCTACTGCACTTTGGATCAAACTGTCCGAGAAATATTTCACAGCGAAGAAGATATCAAGAAGTGAAGTGAGGAGAGAAGATTGCTCGGATACAGAGAGGATCCATCATGTTCAGAGAGAAACACTTTACAGAAACGTCAGGCTCAGGTTTCAAGTTCAAATGATGTTTTTGTTTGACTTATCTGACAAACATAGTAAATTCACAGCTTCAGTGAGTACAAAGACAACATAAATTGACATTCAGAAAGGTATTGTGCCATTTTTTAAAATGAAACAAAATATTTCATAACTCATTAACAGGAGAAGTTGTTGGTTTTAAATATGGGATGTCTTTGTTGATTTCTTATTGATTCTTAACAGGAACTGGTCTTTGATAACCATCCCTATAGATGCTGGTGTGGCGGCTCTAATCACACACAGCAATTGTGGTTCATTCACAGCATTTTTTCAGCAGTAACCTACTGTTTTTTTGTGATATGGTTTTGCACTGTAGTCAGCAATGCATTGTGGTCTGGTAAATTTGGAGCGAAAAACACTAATGCTAATATTCTAAATTGCTGTAAAATGCAGTATTTGTGGAAGAGTGGGAGTTTTTCTTGAGTTGGAAACAATGTGAGATGTAACCATGATTGAGGAGGGCACACAGTGGACATGAGGCACTGCTGTACATGAATGGGTCACATGGGTGACTCTTGAGTCTGCACCCCATGGCTATCTGAGCTCTGCGGACCAGCCCTGTGCAAGGGCAAAGACAGCCTGTGTGACCTGTGTGATTCATCCTATTACAGCAGGCAGGGTGTCATGCCCACTGTGTGCCCTCCTTGCTCGTGGTCACAAGGTAAAATGTGAGGTGATAAAATACTGTAAGTTCCTGTTGCTTTGAAAAACTGTTTATTTTACAGTAACACAATGGCAACCCTGCTGCCAGTTGTTCACTGTTTTTTCAAATGAAAATTTGTTACAGAGCATTTGCATTAAGCTCTCCAACCTTGATTTGATTTCAGAAGAAATTGGCCACTATGCGTATATATTGGAAAGAAACAAAAAAGCTCCATAACTTAAAAAAATCTCTAAAGCATGGTGAAGAGTTGATCAAAATAAAAGAAAATTCATGTTGGATAATCTTCACTCTGTAAAATCCTTAGATGTTTCATTTCACACCTCTAAAATTTGCTTTCACCGTGGCAGTCAAGAGCAATCAATCCCAGGAGAGTCTTAGAGTAAATTCTGCGTAATAATTCAAACCAGGTGCTTTTCGATGGCAGCAGAAGACAGACACTAACTCGACAGATTCAGAAGCTGGGCCCGAGCAGCCAGATCAGGCGAGAACAGAGAAGCTGCCACGCTTCGATAGGCAGAGTCTCCACGGGCCAAGAGGGACGACCTCCACCGTTTAAGTGGAAACATGCGCCGCTGTGCTCACTGCTGCGAGACAAGCGCGCAGGGAACTCCCCCTGAAAGAGGTCAGAATTGCTAAAGACGGGAGAGAGTGATGTCAACAAAGAGGCTTTTCAGGGTGGAACACTCAACATCACCTGTGTAGGAAAATGTGCCGACCCAGAGAGGGGGGGGTGGTGTTTTCACAAACGTTTAACCCCACGCGTTTAGGTAAGAGGCCAGCCATTCACAGGACGTATACATTTGTACGTTGAGGATCTCCTCCCCTCCTCTTCTCCCTCGCGCTTACAGTACACACTCCTCCTCTCTCTCTCTTCGTCTTGGAGGCGCATGCGGAAAATACTGTAAGAGTGTAAATATTATGCCTGTGTGTGCGTTTTTGCAGTTGCATGGTAACATAGAGTCAGGCAGCTCAACGCTCGACGCTGGCATATGTGTTTTTTTTTTTCAACAGAGTGCCTGGCTCCACCCCGTCTACCCCCTCACAGAGTTGAGGAGTCAAACTGAAGTCAATGGCTGCTCTCATGAGCAGATGAGTGACGCCTTCTGCTGTGGTCGCCGAGCCTCGAGCTCTTGAGCGGGACAGAGAAAAGGCGGAGGAGGGAGAGAAAGAAGTGGCGACGCATGAGGTGGGAAGCTTAAAGGTGGTAATATACGAGCTGTAGCTGATGCTTCAGAGAGGCCGGGACCACCAACAGTAACAGAAGCAGGCTGGGATCAGAGTTATAGTCCTCTTTTACAATAAAACCTCATTTTGTGAGAAATTACAACCAGAGAAACTTAATGTTCTCACAGCAGAGGAACTTGAACATCTATCTTTTTACCACTCGCTGCTGCAGATCCAGGTTCTTCATTTGGTCTGCTTCTGGCTGCTGTCGAGGAAAATATCCTCGTGTTACCACTCAGAAAAAAAATCACTGCCATTCACTTTCGGCTTAATAGAACCTGATTTTTGTATCTAATCTTTAATGGAGCATGTAATCCTTTAACTTGATCTGATAGCATGAAAAAAAGCAGATACGGAAATTTGGAGGCCAAAACAGGATTGGAAAAGAAAACTGTCAAACCTGAGACTATTTTTCCTCAAACCAAACTTCAGATGTATTTACTTTTAACTGTATGATGACCTTTTCAGGTAACACTCTCACAATAAGGGTCCTTAATGAACATTAGATAATGCATTGTGAGGCATCAACTAACAGTTTAAAAATGTGTTACTAATTACAATAATGCATTAATTAACAAATTAGTTAAAACATTAATAAGCACTTAATTAATGTTTGCTGCTCAGTTAACTAATACAATATTAAGCATTAATAAAAGCTACGGTAACACTTTAGATTAGGCAACACATATTCACCATTAACTACGTGCTTATTAACATACATATAAGTAGCTAATTAGTATTTATTAAGCATGCATTAACCCCTTATTCTACCTCTATTGCACCATGAATTTAGACTTTTCTACATATTAACTCCTAATTATTACTTATTGACTACAAATTAATGAACATGTGTTCCCTAATCTAAAGTGTTACCGGAGCTACATATTGTAATGACTTATCCTTATATATACATTACTCTTTAACCATTTATAATGTGTTACTAAGGTATACATGCATTACACTTTACAATAAGGGTCCAAAAGGCATTCAGTGATGGTTAACTATGGTTAAGTAAAGCTTATGAAGGACTCCTATACATTTATTAAGGTGTATGTTAGATAACTAAAACTAATACCTTAGTGTTAGGTTAGGGCTTCCTGATAATAAATATGTCACAGCATTAGAAAATGACTCAAGACTCTAAATAATTGTTTATCAATGCACATCAAAGTAACATACAGTATTAGAGAACACATAGTGAGTGAAATAGGAAGCAAATTGTTTTTCATTCTAAAGTAACACCATTAGTAAATGATTCCTAGAGGCATTAAGAGTCACTTATGTTTTTAAAAAAAATGTTGAACGGATGTCTATTCTCTAGGGTGTAGACCAACATCCCCGCTTGTACTTAATGTACTAAAATGTACTAAAATACATGATGGGCAGCCATAAATGCCAAACAAGAACTGTGAAACCTCCTTGTCCAAATTAAGGCTAAAAAAAATACTCACAGGCATTTACATCAAGAATCTTACAGAAGAAAATACCACTATTCATTGTTCTCTTTGACACCCAGTCCATAGACACCTGTTCTAAGCCATGGAGCATAGACAGCACGTCATTACAAGGGAATAAGGGTCCGTGTCACCTACATGCAGGGTTTCATGTCCACTATGTGCCCTCCTCACTCATAGTAACAAGGTAAAATGCAATTTTTCGTTAATAATAACATTTCTAACCATAAACTGATGGGTTATTCTGTAAAACTGTTTACAATTCTACCGTATATTTTACAAAATTTCCCTGGAACTACAGCTGCCTGTTTTTTTTTGTTTTTTTTTACCTTAAAAAAGTATTTCATGTGTTTTTTGTTTTCACAAGTATCTTAACGGCCATTTCAACAAAACCTCTTAATTTTGACAACCAATGTAATTTAATCCTTTACCATGTTTTTGTTTGACTTTTCAATATTGAAAAAGTGAACAAGCACTCTGGATGAAGCTGTTTTCACTCTAACTTCAAGTCAATTAGTCCTGTGTTAAAGAATCAAACATGGATTCTGACTGTTACAGCTTCTCAAAGTGTGAACATCTATTAGAGAATCACAGTTTGTAACAGGGAAAGTAGTTTCTGTTTGTGTTAGTCATTAACTCTGAGTGACATTTCTGTATTTAATTCCCCTCAGCATGTTTAATTATTCTCTCCATACGCGCCGCTTGCTTTTATTACCACGTTACACCGACTCACCCCTGATGGACCTGCAGAATTAAGTCTCCAAACGTGATAATCCCATCCATTCCAATCATGCCAGATTCCAAACAGAATTAAATTATTAAGGAGCTTACGTTAGAGTCATACGAGGCTTTAAAGGTTTTAAGACTTTGGCCGCGGAGCTACAGAAGGGCACAAGGCATGGGAATGGTCGAGGGGTTCAACACTGCAAGAAGTGAGGGGCTAAAGTAGACTTTAACCAAACATATCTGCATAGAGGAAGGCTGGAGGAAAGGACTGACAAACATTTTGAGCTTTAAATATATCAAATAAAGCAAAATAGTTTCTCTTTTCTGTCATTTTAAATTCAAGTTTGAAAAAAAAGAAGCCAAACAAAGTGCAGATTACGGCATTTAGGCATCCAGATACTTGGCTTAACCTTATTTTTTTAGTTGACCTGGCAAAAGGCAAAGAGGTGCACTTAAAGAGGGCCTTTAGCCTCCTCACCAACACTTACAATCAAGTCCGCTGTGCTCTTATCATGCAAAACTTATAAGCTTGATACTTTTAAACAAATGAGTGATGAACAAACCAACCCCCTTACAAAGCGTGTAGAGAGAGAAACAAGCTAAACAGATGTAGCATAATTTTTTGTGGCACATTGTAAACACGTTTGTTTAGTCTGCAAAAATTGTCTTTCTAGAATGGGTGTGTATGTAGTTTTGGGGGCTTTTGGGGACAGCCTCTAGTGGACACTGGAGGTACCGCAGCTTTTGAACCAGCATATCAGCATCATGTGTTTTAGGTGTGACTTAGTTCTAGTTCTAGTTTTTTTTTTAAGGAACTTCATCCCAGACGTTTAAGCCAAATATGATGAGCTCAAATAACTCAGACAAGACAGTTGCTATTTCCTGACATTTTAGAAAACTTTTGTTTGAGTCTTGTGAGATATATTCCAACCTAAAAAGACAAAACAAATTAAAGATAACTGCTTTAAAATGCATCATTACAACATCACAGTTGTGGAAGCCAGTACTTCAGAATGTATAAAACACAGTAAGGCTGAACAATTTGCAAAAATAATCTAAATGAAATGGTTATCCCCTGCACTGTAACTGTAATTTATTGTATGATTACTTTAGGTCCCCCATCTAACGTGTTGAATATTGTCTTTAAACAAACACAAGCAATAAATCTGTATTCTTTAAACAGAGTACCATGTTAGACTCTGGGGGGCATTTCCTTCCAGAAAATGCAGGTGTTGAAATGCTGAGCTCCATTTCAACATCATCAATTTCTTGCAGGAAAGGCATATTTTTTGTGCACATCTATCATATCAAGACCTTCACAAAAACATAAAGATATTGGAAATTTTTTTGGAAAATAAAACCGTTATTATTCTAATGTCTAACGATGGATCTGGGCCAAAGTGCACGAACATGCTCAGTGTCACAGCCTGAGTTCATGAATGTGACAAAGTAAGGCGCCCCCTACTGGCAAAAAGAAGTCATGGCCATTACTGAGCCAAGTCTTGCTGCATGCAATACTCTTTTAGATAATTTGCAGTGTAGCAGTTGTCTGAGGAAACACAGGAAGCTCTGCTCCCTTTATAGTCCAAACCCTCCATCTTCACCTCACAAAATAGCCCTGTCAGAACCAGCGGGGCCAGTTACCAGAATTTATGACTGTGTCAGAGCAGACCAGTGGCCCGGATCTTTGCTACCGTCTAATTTGACCCACAGAGAAAGTGGAAACAGATAGAAGCTGCCCCGAGGGCTCGCTATTAAAGACGGCCAAGTTTGTGGGTCTATTGCCTGACTGTGGCTCAGCCATCAGATTGCATCAGGACGGTGAAATTGGAAGAAAAAAAGTTCAAGGGGAGCAAAAACTGGGCAGGAAAACCTAATAAATGGGATAATCTGTCTTTTGATATCTGTGGTGTGTTTTGGTAAAGCAACCAAAGAGAGGAGGCAATGACCGCGGCAGGTCTGCAGTAAAAGGAGTCCAAAAATAATCCTGCAAAGTGTAGGAATTCCAATGCGGCCTACGGAGACTCACAATCCGGCCTGTGTTAAAATCTGGATCGGAAAAACAAGGATTTAAAGTGCTTAAAGTCTTAAAAGTAACAGTGTGGAGCCAGTTTAAGAGCGCGGCCTTGGAAAGCTGTCAAAACAGGGATTGAAAAATCACTTAAGCAGCGATCGACCTGGATGGAAGGAGACACAATAATTACTTTGTCGACTTTTGTGGCCGCAGTTTAGCATTAACACAATAAAATCCCTTCCTCCATATGTAGAAGCATACAACAGCATTGGCTTTGGCTGTCAAAGTCTGGAGGCGGCTCAATGAGCGGGAACACGCCCACCTCTCCCCACCTCCATCTGATGGCTCAATAGAGAGGCGAACTTTAACCTCCAGGCCCCGCCCCTTTGCAGCAGACGAGGCTCTGAGCGCCACAGTTGTCTGGGAAGGCTCATAATAACCTTCCCTACTGGAATTTTATCTTTATTTTACAAATGAATTTTTTCTGCCGTTTCATTTAGTTTCAACAAATGTAGCGTTTCGTTCTGAGTGTTGAATATCAAGAGTGACAAAGTGTTTGTGGGCTCGAAGAGAAAGTCTGAACAACCTGCTGAGAGCTCACGCTGAGAAGAAGGGAGTCAAGCTGGGACATCATTCACTGGATTTGTACTATTTGTGCTCTCAGGGTGATAATTAAACTTCTAGTTTCATGCTTTGAAAGATACCCAAAAAAGTCCTTGTTTTACAAAACAACCTCTTTAATTCTCTAAGTCTTCTGTATTTGTGGCTCTTAAACAACCATGCACATGCAAAAAAAGTATTTTAACACTGCAAAAACTGAAATCTAAGCAAGTCATTATGTCTTATTTGTGGTAAAAAGTGTCTTGTTTTTCTTGATTTGAGCCACATTCACCAGAACAGGTCATAAAAATGTCTTATTTCAAGATACTTAAGGACAAAAATGAGGTCTGAATTGTTTGAAACAAGTCAAAAATATCTGTAATTGGGATAAGAGAAATTTGATCATGAAGTGTCTTGAAATCAGAAAGATGTCTTAATACAATTTTTTTTTGATATGCAAGCTGCAGTACCTCCAGTGTCCACTAGAGTCTGGCCCCAAAAGACCCCAAAATCACATACACACACTCATTCTAAAAAAAAACAATCTTTGCAGGATAAAAAAACATGTTTACAACCGGCTACAAAAACTGATGCCTCATTATTTTACCTCATTTTTCCACAAGCACACTTTATACAGGTGTTGATTTGTTTGAACTCATTTGGTTTTTAAAGATTTAGCATAAAAGTTTTGCATGACTTGATTGTAACTGTAAGTGAAGAGGCTTAAGGCCGACCTCGACTCCACTTCTTTGTTAATTAACATGAAGGAGTAAAGAATCAGAAATCTCCTTCACTGCTGCTTCGTGGGAACCATCAGGAGAAGCTTTTTCCTTCAGAAATTCCTTTTACATGGTGACCTCTGTTTGAATTCCTTCAAATTTCACAAATGAGGTAATGGAAGCTTACAGAAGATGAATCCACTTGTTTCAATAAGTGTCTTTAAGAACAAAGTAGAACATGCTGCATCTTCAAAAAGCCCACTTTAAACCACTTCAGCGTGTGTGTGAGGACAGGATGTGTTTTTGCGAAGCCTAATGCTCCACTCAGTCAGTATCTTTCCCACTCACTCCTGCAGATTTGAAAGCACTCAGCGTAAATGACAAATTAGCCATCCACTATCGCCAAGCAGCTGAGAGGACTCCATTGTACTGATCAGCGTGGAGTTAGAGTCATTTAAAGTCGCACACATACACACACTTCGAGGAATGAGTGTGACAGAATCCCCCCCATCACCCGTCTAAACTTTAAAAATCACACACACACAGGACGTATTCAGCGGAAATTAACCATGGCTGTCAAATCAGACTCTCAATCCAGGAAGACGGCTTCACCTTGAGGACCCTGATGGAGGAATAGAGACTTTGGAAGTCCATTGTCAGCCTGTCAGGACTCAGCGTGACCCCAACACTGGTCTAACCCTCACCCTGCAAGATGAACTCATCACAGGGGGAGGTGAGGAGGGCGACTAAGGCTGTGACACACAGGGATCCAATGTCCATCACGTTTCTGTCTGCACAATGACGAATCAATCTCCAACTGATTTATCAAACCCAAGTCATCATCCTCTGTCTTTAAGTCGTAAATATTTAAGTTTGGAGGAGTAAAACTTTCATCACTCAAGCCTGAACACTGCAAAAACTGAAATCTAAGCAAGTCTTTATGTCTTATTTGTAATAAAATTTGTATCATTTTTCTTGATTCGAGCCACATTCACCAGACCAGGTCATAAAAATGTCTTATTTCTTATCCCATAGGCAGATTTTTTGACTTGTTACAAGCAATTCAGACCTTGTTTTTGTCTTTTAAGAACTTGAAACAAGACATTTTTAAGACCTGATCTGGAGAATGTGGCTCAAATCAAGAAAAATAAGACAACTTTTACCACAAAGAAGACATGCTGACTTGCTCAGATTTCAGTTTTTGCAGTGAAATCGAGCGCTATCAGTTTAAACACAGGTTTGTTAAAGAGACAAAATCAAGAAATCCAGAAACCCAGGCGCCACTTTTTTTCACATATTGTTCAAGTGTCAGGTGATTGCTGAGAAACGTGTCTCATATACACCAACAACAATAAGCACAGGACAATGATCGTGTGATGACTGTGTTGAAATTAGCAGAGAACATGAGTGTATTAAAGATGTGTAATCAGAGATCATGTGACTTCAGATCTATTTCACGTACCTTGATTTAAACTTCATCAGAAAATCCTTTTTTTTCTTTTTTGCAGTGTTCAGGGGTTCTCGGGAGGTTAACTGAGGTTTTGACACCAGAACGGGGTGAAGCTGTTACCCCTGACCTCCCCTGAGGCCCGGCAGTGTCACCAGCTTGTCCGTCACCCAGAGCCCTGATTCTAAAGAGGATGACCTCTCTGTTCACCTCCCTCAAGGCCAACAGCCACCGCATGGTGACTAGCTAACTGGATTTCAGAACAAAAAGTTGGGAGGAAGGGACGGGGGAACCATGTGATCGCAGTTTGATTAAGACACAAAGAGGAACGTCTTAATAAACACCACATTACAGCTCCATTACGATATTAAATATGTTGTCTCAATGTAGAAAATATGATTTAAAGGGCTGCTATAATATTTCATGTAGGTTAGAATTAATTGATTTCTTGTTGGTCTAACACCAACAGAAGTTAACTTGATCAAATAAGATGTCTTGCACTGTAAAAACTGAAATCTAAGCAAGTCATTATGTCTTACTTGTAGTAAAAGTTGACTTATTTTTCTTGATGTGAGCCACATTCACCAGATCAGGTCATAAAAATGTCTTTTTTCAAGTTTTTTTAAGAGTAAAATGAGGTGTAAATTGCTTGTAAGAAGTAAAAAAAATCTGCCAATGGGATAAGACAAATTTGTCATAAAGTTTCTTGAAATTAGAAAGATGTCTTGAATCAAGAAACTTTTTCTTATC
The DNA here is from genome assembly GCA_008086565.1 of Thalassoma bifasciatum. Taxonomy (NCBI): domain Eukaryota; kingdom Metazoa; phylum Chordata; class Actinopteri; order Labriformes; family Labridae; genus Thalassoma; species Thalassoma bifasciatum. The sequence goes on from RPOG01002731.1 coordinate 55,830, forward strand.
CCATTGGCAGATTTTTTTTACTTGTTACAAGCAATTTAAACCTAATTTTTGTCTTTAAAAAACTTAAAATTAGACATTTTTATGACCTGGTCTGCTCAAATCAAGAAAAATAAGATAAATGTTACTAAAAATAAGATGTAATGACTTGCTTAGATTTCAGTTTTTGCAGTGTGTGTCAACTCTTGTTTAGTTTGATTGGTTTGGATTTGTTAGTTAAAGGGACCATGAGGACTTTCTAAGTGATCTTGAAAAAGTCTCATATCTAGATATATGCTTGATCATAATCCTCAATTTGAAATTAGTTTCACAGCATTTGAATAGGTTATTTCTAAACACTAATCCCTAGCTTGCTGATCAGGACTCAACGGGTCGTAGTGGGCCGAATTGATTAATGGCAAGCGAATTTCTCAATGACAATGCCACACCAGCTGATGCAGTTAAGTAGTGAGAGGACAGATCTGTGTTTTTCTCTGCTTGTACAGAAAATTATTTCTGTGATTTATTTAGTAGGAATAGCCAAAAAAGGAGCTGGAATGTCTGACAGAAAAGGGACAGATGAGCAGAAGAAAGCTGAACAGGGAGCGTGATAGAGCACAGGGCAAAGGCTTAAACATGAGCGAGAGGCTAAGACACAAGCTTGAGTCTTTAACACAAGCTGAAGGCTAAAACACTGATTCAAGGCTTAAACACAATGTTAAGGCTAAAACACAAGCTTAAGTCAAAAACATGAGCTAAAGGCTAAAATATGAGCTAAATGTCAAGACACAATCTTAAGGCCAAAACATAAGCTGAAGGCTAAAACACAGACTAAAATGTTTAAACCATCCCACATGCAGCAGTTACATTGCAGTGATCTGTTCAAACCTGAGACTATTAATGAGGAAAAGCGTGACGTTCCATTTGCTTTGCCTGGTAGATGAGCACTGGTAGGACATAACCAGGATTCACTACTGTTACACGGTACAGACATCTCAGAGCAGCGAGCTGTGAGTAACGCCAAATGTAAACGTGCGTACTCAGCTACGCTTCAAACTAAGTTTGCTTGTCATCATGTTTCACGCTTCACCACATCACAGTTGATATATACATTACCTCCACTTTTTAATCCAGTAAAAAGTCATCTTGAACAAAGGAAAGTGCAATTAAAAAGAAAACCAGATCTACTTTCACTTTCAAAACAAATCCTGTGGCCAAAGGAATCAATTTTAAGCTGTAGCTTTACCAAACAGATAGGAGGGGCGAAGGGAATTTTCAAGTCGACATGCATTACTGATTTATTTGGACATAGATTTTAAAGTTGAAATAAAATCTGCAGTTGAGACAGTGTCAACTTATTGTTAAGTGTTATCACAACAACTGAAGTAATATTTTGTCATACTGACAGAATAACATGCTAGAATAAAAAGTGTGCAAAACTGCACTTCACAGTGTAGACTACAATCATACTATCACAGGCAAGAGAGCTGTGTTTAATAATGCATTTCTACCTATAAGTGCACATATATAGGTGAGGGAACACAGCCCATATGAAGCTTTTCCCATAGGTTGGAGACTTTAATCCGCCTGAACTTTCAGCCTGGGTGGCCTCACAGGGAACTCAGTGTGTGCCAAGCTCCACTGAGCTATACAGAGCGGAAAATGTACAGGAATTTGTCTCGTTGGCTTGATGACAACTTATAGTGTCACCGCTCATACTGACACATAGCAGGACAAGGACCTCACATACACAGAGAGGGCTGACTATGGAGAGTCAGATATACATATCACTCTCTAATTATGCATTTGTGTGTAGAAGCAGAGGAGGCTGCTGCTGCAGAGGGATGTAAAGAAGTGCACATGCTCGCTCTACAGTGGGATATTACACTGATTAGTCTGACACTAATATCTTAATACAGGTCCAGTCATTGCAAAAACATCTCCGTTAAAGGCTTTAATGTCTCATTTGTGTCTCATTTAGAGCTCATTTAGGGCTAAAAAATTACACATCATTAGAAAACTTTCATGCATGCTAAACATGCTAAAAGCTGCCGTTAAGGAGTCCAAGTCAGAGCGTCCTGAGGCCTGGTGACAGGTGTGTGAATCTGTGTGTGAGTGGGGACAGAGGGAGGGAGACAACTGCTGTTGGTCTGCTGGGAGCAGATGTTGGAGATCTCTGTAAACTGTTAATAGCTGCAGGATCTCATTACATTTAACTCTTTAAATGCCAAAGCTTCCACAAGGGAGAAGGAGAGGGAAGGGGTCCTCACAGCCTCCAACTGCCAGCGTGACACATGTTTATTCTGCAGGAAGTTACAAGATGCAATTTTAGTTTGACAGAAAACTATTTTAATGGGCTCTCTGCTTCTTTTCAGATCATTGCCTTAAACTTAAGCACCACAAATGACTCTGTTTCGTTACTTTATGCACTGAATGAGGACAGTCTTGTGCTTCTGTGTTTTACAGTTAGCTGTAACCACCTCTTTAACCCCTTAAACTTCCCTCCAAAATACTCACTAGTAAAACTGAACTTTAAGCTCTAGAAGTCAAATTTATCCAAACCATGCCGTGCTCGGGGATACGATTGGCTCTGGATCGACCATAGTTTGACCCAGTTGGTCAAATGTGTCACTCAAAAAGTCTCCAATGTTGACAATTCACAATTTAAAACTAGCCCATGAGAACCAAATTCAGCGATTTCAGCAGTTTTCTACTCATCCAGCAGCTGTTCTGCAGTGATGGGTTCAAACCTGAGAGTCTATCAATAAAATGAAGAGCCAGGTTACATTTGCTCTGCTTGGTGAGGTTGGAGTTGGTAGATGAGCACTGGTAGGACACAACCAGGATTCACTAATGTTACATGCTACAGACATGTCTCAGAGCACCAAGCTGTGAGTTTCTGTATTTCAATGAATCTTTTTCCCAAAATAAAGTACGTAATATATCTGAAGTTTTGATTTACATTAACTTTTTCCCTGGACCCTCTGAGATCACTTCCAATTGTACTGTTTTTTGTGCCTGGTATACCAGAGATTTTTTGGTTGATCCATCATTCTTTTTTGAACTGGTTTTCCTTTTTGGTTCTCTGTGCATTAATGGACTGATTGGTGTGTAAAGACTCTCATGGCAGGCAGATTTTGAAAGCTTTTTCAAAATTTTGGTGTTATCATTACCATTTTTTTATTGTGATATTTAGGTTTTTACATTACTAGGTGTGATTGAAAAGCGGCTCGTAATACTAAACGGATAGTTTGCTCACCTTCTGCCCACTAAACTACACAACAAACTGAGTTTACAAAATTTGATTGATGTCATGTTTCAAGCAAAAAATAAATGCTCCATACTGGGAAAAGTTGTCCTGAACAAAGAGAAGTAGAGTCAAAAAGAAGATCTGCTCTCTACATCAAACGCATACCTTAGCAAGAGTCACATCTTTATTATGGTGGGTGCTAGTGTAGTAGTGCTCATGGGAAACTGAGTTTTTATGCTTCTTTTCAGAATAATCCTCACTACGCTTTTAACATTACAGACAATGAGCTTCATAGAACACCTGAGTCTCAACTTGTGTCTCACAGAGTGCACCATGGGTAATGTATTTCAGATGTTACCATGAAGTCTTTCCACCCAAAGAGGTTAAATTTAGAGGATGAAAAAGCTCCCACAGAGTTTTTACTAATTACCGCTTACTCTGGGCTGTTTGAGTTTGGACCTAGACATGTTGGATTTAAGAAAGTTTTTGCTGTTATTTTGTGCATTTTTATGCTACTTTACAAAAAGAAAAGCTCCAAATTAAGCAGAAGTGTCTTAAATGTTGGAAGAGATGTCAAAATCATCCCTGAATTGTGACCGGTACAGCATGAATTCTTCAATATTGAATTTGTTTTTAAACTTTAACTGATTTAAATATGGATAAAAAGTCATTTTTAAGTAGTTGAAGTACGTTTCATATTCAATTGCTGTAAAAAAAGGATGGATTTCTTCATTTTGAATAAGACTAGGTAGAAACAGAGCAAAATGATCTTGGAGGAATTTACAACCTCAGGCGAAAAATTAAAAATATATGTCATTAAGTTGAGTTTATTTCAACCTTCCTGCACTTTTCACTGTTTAAATTCCATTGCTCTTACCAAAGAGACTTTGTCTTTTAATCCTACAGCTCAGGGCCATTAAAGAAAGACTAAAGTAAACCAAGCCCTGTTTCTCTAAGCAGTGCCATTCCACATGAGAGCCCAGTGTTTGGAGTCAATCTGAAGACAAAACTGAGCACAGCAGCTGTTTGCTGCACTGCATTACTGTCAGCGCCCAGCTATCACGCGAGCACGCATGTATCTGTGCACCGCTCTGTTTTCAGCACAGCGGTTTGACCCTTTCGATTTATTTCCGTCAGCTTAAACAGGGCTGAGAGCGGCCGGAGACCTGCTGAGGGCGTCAAACCCCGCCACGGCTTTCCTGACCTTTATTCACCGTGAGAAGATTCACCGAGCATGGACGCTCTTTCAGCACTCCGTTTGACACTTTTCCAGTTATAGACATCCACACAGGGGAGCATCGCAACACTCAGAGTGATTTACTGACTGACACACAGCAGGACCTGGGAGGATTAAGATGCCTTGCTAAAAGGCGCTGTAATAGTAGGTGGAGGAAAGTGGAGCATCTCGTCCTGTGGAGCAGATTTTTGGGAGCTGGTGTGAGGATTTGAATCCATAAATCAGGACTCTGCTCCTCTAACCTTTAAGTGTTAAAAGCTGGGACTCTCGCTCACCTTTATGCCTCCCATCCTCTGCTCTCCCTTGAACTCTTTTCCGTTCTTCAGCCAGTGGATGGTCGGCGTTGGGTTTCCGGACGCTGCGCAGCGGAACTTGACCGTGTTGGCGGCTGGAACGGCCAAAAGCTTCTTGTCCATCCGGTCAGGCCTGGTCCAGTACGGAGCTTCTGTTGGTGAAAAAGAAAACAGGGCTGTTAGTCATGGAGGAGAACACGTGATCACTGGAGTCTAACACTAAATAGATCGTTTTATGCGGTGCTAACAGGTTTAATATCATATTAAAGAACTCTCAAGTAACAAGTATTCAAGACGCCAAATAAAGACTCAAGAAGGTCAGAAGCTCAGTTTACGTCGTCAGTTAAAGGTGAGGCTCTTTAACCTCTGTACTGCTCTTACAGGAGTGTAGAGCTGCTTCCAATCAGGCAACGTGACCTGTTTGAACTAAGAACATAATTTCCTTTATACTTTTCTTTGGTGACTTGGTTAAATCACCCATATTCGAACAACAGATTCTCTAAAGTCATTTGTCTTTGCAGGACAAAGAGGCACAGAACAGCTTTGTTTCTGCTTCCATCACTAGGTTGAACAGGATGTTGAAGTATTTGCAAACTAATGTACAATCTTTATTTTTTCAGAGCTGTATTTTAATTATGTATCTTTTTGTGGTTAAATTATGGTTGATGGAACTGGAGTACGATTTTTATTACATTACAGTGTTTGGATCCTGTTTGTTTTTATGGTTTTGTAACTGAATGTGAAAGTTAATTTCATATCTTGCTGCAAAATAAAACAAATCCACAGGTACAAATGAAGAAACCTGACCTTATGGACAGAGGTGACACAGTGCTGCGGGCAAACAAACCACCTAGCTCTCTGTGTTTAATACTGTGAAGAAATGTTTGGGACAAAGTTCTACCAATACTAAACCTGCAGTGCATAGATGTCAACTCTGGCTCGCGGGCCAAATTTGGCCCACGGTGTGATTATTTTTGGCCCAGGAGGCGATGTCAAATGACTACTAGAACTGGCCCCCTGGTATTATACAGCTCATGCACCACTAATACTACAAATCCCAGAATGCTCTGCTTGTGTTTTGGTGTGTCACTCAGGACAAAACCCACAAATACTTTCTCCTCCATTGGCAATAGGGATTGGCATAGGGATGCACAATTATCAATTTCGGTTTTGGCCAAAGAATTTCACTGTGGTGCATCCCTTGACAGTAGTCATGGCAACCTCATGCTTGTAGTAACACTGTGCTACCTCTCCCAAAATTGGTAAAAAGAAAGAGAAAACTGGAGCTTTCTGGACAGGTTTTGAGGTAGAATATCTGTTTACACGTGTAAAACACATATCTATTTGTTTTGTATGTTATTATTAATTAATTGGTTTATTCGACTTATTTTTGAGTTTATTTTAACCTATGGAAAAAAGCTTATTGTTTAAATTTAAATCAGAAGGCTACAAATGAAAATAGGCATATATCTTAATTTTAATTTTACATAAGAAATCAGTGCCATTGATGTGTTTTTACTTTATATTAGATTTTGCATGTGTGCAATATTAAGTTATATATTGTAGTGTTAAGCTTTACTTGTTCCGTATTCAATGTTAAAGTTATTTGTGCCTATATGAAAATGTTTATTGTTGTTTCTAGAGAAAGATTTTTTTTCAATAAATGTCGATGTTGGCCTGTGACTTTTCCCAAGTTTTAAATTTTGGCCCACAGTGTATTTGAGTTTGACACCCCTGCTTTAGAGTCTCATATCCCAGTGAAACACACAACAGGAGGGTCAATCATTTTCTGTCCATTTCATCACTGTTTCTACCTCTGAGGGAGGCTCAGAGGAGGGAACACTCTTCCTGTGACAGCTGTGTGAATATCCCGTCTTGCAGTAGCATTATCTGAAAGCCAAAAGTCTCAAGACACCAATCAAACTCAGACTTCAGTCCTCCAAAGTCACAGAAAATCAACTTTCTCAAAAAATCATAGTCCAAGTCGATAACGTCAAGTCAAGGCCAAGTATTGACTGTTTGAGGAGCAGCAGCAACAAGTCACTCAAAGAGTTCAAGTCTGGATAAGCTCACTCCAACTTCTTTAAATGAACCAGTCACAGTTATCCACCTGTCATCGTGAAGCAGATGAAAGATGACCAAACACTGACTTAAAACCAGCTTTTTACACCCACCACTCTGAGGTTACTGGAATCTTTGGACAGACGCTCAAGGAATCTGTGGTTCCATGTTTCTCAAATTGCTCCAAAAGTTCATCTCCTGCCCCCTGGTTTCACATTGATCCATCGGTGAGGAGTTATGTGCTTTGTCAGACCAGATGTGAGGTTATGTTTCCACAACAACACACTCTACCTGCACACACCAAGCCCCGCCTTCAGCCTCTGGAGACACAGCAAGGTCGGAGATGTGCAAATGGTGTGAAACACAGTTTGACGGACTCATAAAGGAAACAAAAGGAGCGCGTGAAGCGTCGGGCGGAGGAAACAAAGCTCATCATCTTCTTCCCCCGACAACAATGCGAGAGTTCATTTGAATCGTCCGATCCTGAGAGTTTGGAAACCTGTCAGAGCGATTTATTGAGTTGTATTGAGAAGGCGGAGGACAAAGAGAGTGTAGCGAGTCAGAGAGGCCTATTGTTCCTGAGGGGAGGGTGTGGAGAGAGAGAGAGAGAGAGAGAGAGAGAGAGAGAGAGAGAGCACTGAGGCATGGCTCACTCTCTCTTTATAGGTCTGAGTGTGGACAAAAGCAGGGGAGGTGGCTGACCGGTCATCAGATGTCTCTCTTACTTTTCACATCAGGAGCAGAGAGAGGAGCTAATTACCATCTCAATGTCTGCGCCTGTGTGTGTGTGTGAGAGAGAGGGGATGACCAGATTTAGGTGGAACAGGAGCTGAGAGACGTCCACGCCAAGTATGGAAGCTACAACCATACATGTGTAAGGAACAACAATGAAAAACCAACGTATTTTCTGAACATTTACGCCAAGATCATAAGTTTGCTCTTCAGATTCAGAAGGCAAATAAAAAACTGCTTCGACTTCTACAGATGATACAAAGAAATAAACAATACAGCTAAAGGTGTGTGCATGTTTGAGGAAAGCTTTAGACAAATTTGGAGGAAATTCAGAGGAAGTTTGGAAGAATTGTCAGGTAAAATATGACCTTGTTTCAAGTTGGTGGTATGATCGTGTCCAAAGCCTGTTATCACAAATTCCCTGTTTTTGCTCCATTTCTTATCTCTCTTCACTAAGATTTTCACCTCAGAGTGTGGATCACAAAGAATCTCTATGGTTATGGAAATTGACATCATGGTTGCTACACTGCAAATTACTGAAATTTGCTGAAATATTAGCAAATGTTTATGTCTTATTTTGAATTAAAATGATCCATTTAGTCTTAATATGAGCCACATTCAACCAAAACGTTCAGAAACATCTAATGTCCAAATATTAACAGACAAAATTGATGTCTGAATGGCTTGTAATCATAAAAAAAGCCACTGGTGTTTGAGTCACAAACTACACTGACAAAAATTTTCTTTTAACTAAACCTAAGAAAATTAAGGCAACTTTTTTTTCATAATTTATTTGTTGCTGAAGCAAGATCAGTTTTTGTCTAAACCACTCTTTTTTTTTCTTTTACATGAAAAATAAAATCCAAGAAAAGTGAACTTAATTTTGTTCAGTGGATTAAGCAAAACTAAACTTTGTATAAATCACTCAAATTTTTCAATGTGGTAAGTGAACTTTGTCAGTCAAACTAAGTTTTGAGTAATGTCACCATAATTCTATCATTTACATGAAGCATGAGGGGTTGCCTGTCTACACTGTTGAGTGTATCCCATCTAAGCCATGTTATATGCGGGTCCAGACTATTGTGCGTAGGCAGCCAGTCAACGCCACAGAGCACAGAAAGCTGATCCACACCGTTTAGTGTAGACAGCCAATTCACACAGTCATGAACAGTCAGCACAGACAGCTTGTGCCACCCGTGTGAATCATCCATGTACAGCAGCCTCTCATGTCCACTGTGTGCCCTCCTCACTCATGGTAACAAGGTATTGTAAGGAATTAAGTTCAGTTTTCAGTTCCAGAAACACCAAATGAAACAGTAAAAAAACAAGATTGTCTCTTGTCATGTGGACAAACTCAAAAAGATTGTCTCATATTACTTGAGTTACTCATTTTTTTCCTGAATTTTTATTGTTGAGATCAGGGATTTAGGCTGTTCGGTTTGGACTGAGGTCAGTGGAAGGTTTCACACTTACCAATTTAGTTGAAACCAAACAGAAAAGTCTAAATTTCAGAGCAAATGATGAAGTGTGAAAGAGTGCAAACAGCTGCAAGAATTGACACTGGCTCAACATGGTGACAGTTTAGGTTGTAACCCTTTTTTATGATGGTTGAATATCGGCTGAAGTTAGGTTTTGAACTTCCAAACTTGATTCTACCCCGTTTTAATTCAATTTACACTTTACTCCTCAGTTACGGTGCATCCTGAACGCAACCAATCAGCTATCACACCACAGACAGCTTGATCCTGATTGGCTGTTTGAGCCTCTGCTGTTGATAGGACTCTTAGATGTTCTTTCAGCTGTGATGAGGATTCATACAGCTTGAATCATTAGAATTGATTTATTTATAGTCCTCCTGCTGTCATTATTTTTCATTACGTAGGAGACGCTTCAAAACCGTGCGCCTCACCCTCGGGCATCACGTCAGGACACATCAGGTGAGACGTGGTTCAGTGAGGTGTAGCTATTACAGTATCACCTGTGTGTCATTGACTCTGATCTACCGCATGTGTGTGTGTGTGTGTGCGCGTCTGAGTCCGTTTATCATGCTGCCAGCCCTCTTCTGATATATCCCTGACACACACTTTTTTTGGCTCTTGCCATCAGGCTTTGGCTCAGGCTCAGCGGAGTAATTACAAGCAGACAGAGGCAGCTGTGATGAAAGACGCAGACGTATCTTCACAGAAAGCAAACAAACACGGCGTTTCTTCACTCCATTGTGCAGACGATCAACTCTGTGTTTGTGTGTGTTTACAACTGAAAACTGCTCACTGCTTTAGTTAAAGACACACACATACAGACACACACTAACTGCCTCCACCTTAAAAGGGAAATCTCTGTTAGATTTCATTACTTCTCCCACCCTGCGTCTCCTCCGTCTGGATGTATTTGGAGCGACACTCAGCGCAGCGTGGGACAACCCTCCAAGGAGTCTGAACACATTGTTTTCTTGGCATCATAATCAGCCACACACACATACACACTCTCTCACATACTCTGGGTCAAAGAAGAGAAACACACGCTGAGTTTTAAACAGTCCTGATGTGTGGTCCTCCCTCCTCCCTCCCTCCTCCTCTTTGTGCTGCTGCTCCTGAACTCATCTGGGCCTGAAAACACCTCCTCACCACCTCCTCACTACTGCTGCTGCTGATCTGTCTGCCACAATGACGTTCTGAACCCAAAAATAGACACTTGTGTGGATTCAGCATTAGCTCAGCTGCTTGTCTCGTCTTGTCGCTATGGTTTTGTCCCACAAACACACTTCTCTCTGGTTTTCTTTGCTGACCTGTAGCTGCTAAGTGCTAACTGCTGTGTTTCTGCACATGTCCACCTGTCAATCAAAGGGAGTGGGCGTTACCATGACGTCTCAATCCTCAGAGAGTTTCTGCAGATGGTGCATACTTCTCCTCCAAAACCAGTCATAAATGTAGCAGAACAAAGTCAAAATCTCAGTTTATTGTTTACTTCAGCTTGGTTTTAATGCCTTTGCTCGCTTTAACATCCAGCTGTCCTCAGAGTGTCCAGATTGTCCAGTTAAGAGTCTCCTATGGCCACTTTATTCTTTCTGACAAACAACAAGTTTGATCTATAACTTCCATAAAACAACATCTGTATTCGAGTTAAATTGTGACTTTTTTTCCCAGTTGATTCATGACTTTTCGACTTAGCCTTATATTTTCATGAATTTGCAACTTGATTTATGCAATTTTATGACTTTTCCTTGTCAGACTGAAACTCATTCTTCTTAATTTATGACTTTATCTTCAGGAAGTGTTATAATCTTGGTCAATTCTTCAGTTCAGAATCAGAATCAGAATCACCTTTATTGCCAAGCATTTTCAAGAAGCATACAAGGAATTTGACTTTGGTTTTAACTGTGCTCTCTTTGTACAAAAAAAAAGTAAGGATTAACATTAAATATCAGATATATGAAGAAAAAAACGGATACCACGTAACTACAAATTAGAAATATAGAAATATTGGAAATATAGAAACTTTGTGCTAAGGAAGAAAGGGAAAGTATATACGCATTTAAATTAAATAGTGCAATGAAAATGTGCAACAGAAGAATGCACATGAGCATGAGACTTAGCAGCTGGATGACAGAATTGTTTTTTTTGGTTTTGTTTTTTAACTGTTAATCAGAGTGACAGTTTGAGTTTGAATTCAGTTTGAGTGTAAAACTTTTACTTGCTTTACAGCCAGTGATGGCATGAACAGACATTTCTACAGCAGGGACAAAAGGAAAAAAGGGCATATAGCTGCATTTGGCTCCCAAGATAACACATTAGCGGGCAGTTTGGTGTGGTTTTTTTTGCCCCCAAGAGGTCAGTTTATCATGTTTTTACCTACCAAAGGAGCAGATTAGTGTGGTTTGTGCACTAGGATGGCACTTAAGCACATGTTTTGGCTCCAAAGAGGGCAATTTAGTGTGAGTTTTGGCTCCCAGGCGGTCACTTTATTGTGTCCAAACCAGCCAAAGAGGCAGATTAGTGTGATTTGGCAACAGGGAGGGTACTTCAGTATTTGTTTCAGCTCCCAAGAAGACACTGAAGTGCAAATTTGACACCCAAGAAGGCACTTTATTGCAGGTGTGGCTCCTGGGAGTACACTTGAGAAAGTATTTGGCTCCCAAAAGGATACTTTGGTGTGTACTTTTCAACAATTTTATTCCATAAAGCAACATCTTTACTCAAGCAAAATTGAGATTTTTTTCCCCTTATATTTGTGACTTCTTCACTCACTGCTAAACTGTCAAAAATTCACAACCCAATTTATGCAATTGTATGACTTTTCCTCATTAGATTACAATTTAAGTTGTCTTAATATATAACTTTATGCTCAGACATTCAAAAAAATCTGTTTTGTCCTTGAAAAGTTTTTTTTTTTTCTTGGAATCTAACATTTTTTCCCCTTTCTGATACTACTCTTAGAAAGAACTAACTTTTCCTGGTAATATCACAACATTTTCTCAAATTTTAATCTTTGTTTCACGCTGAATGTGCCACTTACCATCAAAGGTCTTAAATTTTCAAACTTTAAATATCATTTTTTTGACTTATATAAAGTTAGAGTGAACACTTTCAGGCAGTAGAACAATGCTGAGCACATAATGGGACTTTTGTTTGAAAAGAAGTATGAGATGGTTGTCTTATTTTGAATCATTTTATACAGAGATTTCTATCTAATCTTTAAACCTGATGCCTCAGCCTCAGTGGAGTTGCTCTGCAGCGTAAAGAAAAAAATGGCTGCAGCCTTTTCTGTGGATCTCCAGCTGCCAGTTTGTTTTTGATTTACTGTACCGTCCTGCTCCGTCCGCTCAGCAACACACAGGAATCCCATCCCGTGTCTAATTGGCTGGATGGTATTTCCTCAGCAGAGGGGAGTGGGATTTTCTTGGCAGGGAAGGGAGGGGGGAGTGGAGCAGATACCCCTCTAACCCCACGGGGACTATGGGGTCTGCAGATAACCCTCCCTGCCCCGCATTGATATGCTGCCGCCGTAGTGGAAAGTGGTTTAGCGTAACGTGTTCTCTCAGCTCAGCAGTTACAGTGTCATGTCCACCTGTCAGCTGCAGGGTTAACCGAGGAGGGGGAGCCTAAAAATACACAAGCCTACCTCTGTTTGTTTGGTTTGTGTTGGCTAAGGGCGGCCATAACACATATTACCAAACATCTATTCTCTATCAGAGGGTGTGTTCACTGCAAAAGTTTTCTGCAACATTTTACGACAGCGCTCGGGGTAAAAAATATGTGATTTTGCAACAGGTGTTTGAAAAGTTGCTGTATTTTGAGGCTTCATCTACAAAATATTGCAAATCTACTGTGAGCAACTGAGTGTTAAACAGTTTTTTTGTCCCCTTCAAGTCACTTATGTACACAAAAATGATACATTTTTGGCTTTTCATGGATGCATTTGCAATACGTATTTGCAATATATCGTTTAAGAGCCTCTTTGGGATATGTGCAACATCCCTTTCCCAAGGTTATGCAACATATTTTAGCCTTTCAATTAAGTTTCTGTAGCCCCTCTACGTCCAATCACATTACTAATAGAGCGAAATGAGCATCCATTTATATATTTGACCACAGTAAAACAACAAATTCCACCATTAGAGCACCTTCTTAGTTCTCTGTTATCTCACCTGCTGTTATCAGGGTCAGGAAGAGTGATGTGCAGCGTGAGTGGTCGAGCGACTGGGAGAGAGGGAGTGGTGCATGTGATTGGAGCAGAGCAGGGATATGGACAATATGACAATTCGTTTACAGTTAACATCACAGAAGGTGCTTTATTTAACACTTTCAGGGTTTAAAAAAGCAGCTTCCAGATCTGTGTTTCATTCAGCTTTGTCTTTAGTCAGAACAGGCTCTTTGGTTTGTTTTTCAGCTCTTGGTTTGAATCTTTTGATCGCCCATTTTAATGCTTATTTCACATCCTCCTTCCCACGCTGTATGATTTCATGAGCTGACATAAAACTTGAAAGAGTTAGTTTAATGTCCAGGTACGCCTTTGCCTAAAATTGCCCTTTTTATCTTTCTAAGACCAACCATCTTTAAAAATACATTGCACTTGTTCTATGAATGTTTGAATGTTACAGATGCAAAATGCAGGAGGAGGACAAACTCAATGAGCCGCTGTATGTCTGCTCAGCCTGTGTGTGAACCACTGTCTCTCTCACTCTGGCCCTAAGGCTGGAGGAGGGCAGCATGTCCACAGATTTAATAAATGTCCAGTAATATTATTTGGTCAGTGAGGGAAACTTAAATTATGGAACCTCTGTGCAAGAGCGTTTATTAAAAAGTGTTATGTGAGAAGAATCACTTGCTGGGAATACTTTAGATTAATACAAATTATTCACAGATATCAACATGATTGAGACTCTTAGCAAACGCTGTTAGCAATTAGGTGTGAGTCTGTTCTCATCATTTCAGGGAGAGTCAGGGAGAATTCAGCTGAACAGGGAGAAGCAGGAAACTTTAAAAAACATCACAATATCATTCTTTCCCAGTATTTTGCAGCTCTACTCTAAAGATAAAAGATAGAATTTTGGCTTCTCATGGATGCACATGCAAGACACAGGTATTGGACTCTCTCCACTTCAGGCTTGGTATCCCACATGAGCTCATGGAAGGTCAGGAAGCTCTCACAACATCAACTAAACTCACTGCAATCACTGCAAATAATGATTCAGGGGTTGGTTGAATTTGCATCATCTCCCCAGGACTGATGCTAGTTTCAGGTGTAAGTACAGCAAAACTGGATGAGAGTAACTTGCATCTGTATCTATGAATGTTCTATCACAGCTGACTGGGGGTTGAGAGTTTAAATGAGCTTGTCCCTTATTTGGTTTGGTGCCTCTGAATTTGAGTAATTTACAGAGAGGTGTGGTGGAAAGTCCGGCCGTGAGCCCAAACTGAAATGATTACTTTCTGGTGGGGGTCCAGGAATTTCTCTAATGATTATTTTTCTTGTTGGATTATTTCTTCAGATTGAGAAGATTTTCTCATAAACTACTGCACTTACTCAAAGGAATGGAAACCTGGCACGCGGTTAACGGCTCTCAGTCTCTGTGTGTATTTTGATGCAGATCCAGATGCAGATTAAAGTTTTTAAGATACTTTCTGTTATTAAAACAACAAGTTAAGAGGATTGTGCAGGCTTTGGCAGAGTTTTGCACTGTCTGAGTGCTTTTCTTTTTGTTAACAAAATAGAGTTTAATCACATTTTCTTTGTGTTCGGACTAAAAGCGGAGTTGTTACAAGTGCTCCACACACCCACACACAGACACACACAGACACACACAGACACACACACACACAAAGGCAACACAGACACAACCCCTGCAGCTCTGAGTTAACTTTTCCTCTGCCTGCTGGCTCTGTGTTGCAGAGCGGAGGAGCGTGACTGCAGCTCTCTATCAGGCCAACTTCACTGCAACAGCAATTAGCCGGAGCAGGACAGGACGCACGGCGCGGACGATCGCCGCGGCACAGAGCCCTTCAGCGCTCAGACACCGATACGAGGAAAAGGAGGAGGAGGAGGGGAGGTCTAATTGTGTAATTGTATAATTTGCCCTCGCTGACGCCTGCGAGCACACAGGCAGATTTCATTACAGATTACACTGGTGCTCTTTGAAGGCACGCTGCCCCAGAGGGCCTGCAGGGACTCAAGGCAAACAGAGCCCGAGGAATGGCGGCCACGGAGCAGCGTAGCGTGGCCCGGCGTCCGGCTCTCTGCTCTCCTGCCAGGGTAAACAAGGAGGCTGCATAGCTTGGGAGCAGAGCAGAGCACAGATTAGGCTCTGTTAACATTCCTCCTTGTGTCACACACACACATTCACACAGGCTCACACTCTGTCCTTTCAGTGTTTCCAACACTTTCAACACTCCCGTTCATCACGTGAGGGTGAATGATTGTTCGATCTCTGACCTTAATTGCTCTCCTGCCATTTCAATACCATTATGAATGCTGCCTCTTACAGCATACTCACACACTGTAAAATGTGATTTTGCACAATTTTTCAATACGACAAAAAATAATGACGTTGTTGTGATAACACTTAATGATAAGTTGGCACTAATCAACTACAAAATAAATCTCAACTTGAAATACCATTACCTGATAAATCCATAATGCGCGTTGTCTTGATAATCATCTTAGCCCCTCCCAGCTGCTTAGTAAAGCTACAGCCTTCTAGTTATACCCAGAGTGCCTTTGTAACTGTAACATAACATTTATGTCACACGTGAGGAGGGCACACAGTGGACGTGAGATCCTGCTGTACTTCAAAAGATTGAACTCCACAGCACAGAAAGGCAGGAAAATAGGAAGTTAGAAAGAAAGATTGACAAATTGTCAAGGCTCCATGACATAGACTGACTGACTCAACTCCATGGTTTACAAAACTGGGGAGTTCAATTGAGTTGAAATTGATTAGTTATTTCAAACAACTACCTGAAGATGGGGTGCAATTGCCTAGTGGTTTAGATGCTCCATGAGGTTTGCCCCCAGCCCTGGTTCAAATCCAGCCTGTGGCCACTCTCCCACGTCCCTGTTTCCTGCACTATCCACTGTCCTCTCTCCTATCCAGATAAAGGCACAAAAAGTAAAAAAAAAACTAGAAAAAAAACTAGAAAAAACCCCCAGAAACAACTACCTGAAGAAGTCAAATGAACTAATAAGTTTAAATCAACCACATAGACATAATCTAAGTAGATGCCTCATGGACGGACACTGTCTATTAGAGCAGAAGCATCAGTACGGCCGCTGTCTTGGTTGAGTCGTTTCTATATAAAAGCCAAATTTGGACCTCTCCACTCAGCCACAGATTAACCCCTGAGTGAGGAGGTGAACCTGGAAAGATTCAGCACCAACAAACACGCCCGTCGTCTCTGTATGGATAGAAATCAAACGCAAATCTGGTGTCAATCTAGCAAACTAGTCGATAATATCATTTCCCTGCAGGGCAAGCATCTATCTTCCCTGTGCTTTTTTTTTTTTTCCCAAGAGGCTTTGGGAAATGGCTGAGCGAGTCCTGGAGGCTGCTGGAGAATGAGCTCATGACTGTCTGTCTCTCCTCTGAGATCAGTCCACTGAAGGCCAGCGGAGGCATCATCTCTCCTGGCAGCCCACGAGTGACTCAACTCTTCAAAACTCTTCTTCTTTTTTTCTCCTCTCTGTTATTCTCTCCATCTGGCCGTCAATCAGAAAACATTTCCTCACTCCTCTTTGGTTTTTGTCACTGCCTCCACATCCTCTCCTCTGCCTGTGGACGTGGATGTTTGTGCGACTACCTACGGGGACTCTCCGTGCGGCGGTGTGGCTCATCACATGGCTCCTTCCTGCTACAGCTGGCTAATTAGCGCTGGCTTAGCGGACATTAAGCAACGATATGCGGTTTAACGTTTCTGGGCTAATCCCTCTCCTTTTGGCCAGGAAATGGGAGCCCCGTATGTCATGAGGTGGACTTACATCCAGAGATTAAGTCTGGCAGTCTGGGGCTATTTACCGGCATTCAGGATGTCTGCTGTAAGCCGCTGCCACTTTAAGAAACGCCCCAGGCTGAAGCTGTGAGGGGAGAGTCCACATTCAGGTGTAAAGCTTCCCCACAATAACGTCCAGGACAAAGACAACGAAAGAAAAGCTTTCTCCAGCTTTCTCCAACTTTCTCCAGCTCTTTCTGTTCCTTTCATCTTTTATCTCTGGACATATCAGCTAAACGCCTCCGAGAAAAACACAGCTCTGTGTTAATATGTCGCCAGATTACAACAATAATCCTCCCTCATGCAAGTGAGCAGAATAAAGGGATTAAATGTTGAAAGCGATAGCACCGAGACAAAGAATATTACCAGACATTCCTTTGTTCATTAAAAGACGGAGTGCTTTGAGTGAAGTAAAATATTATTTTTTAATTTCAGAGTCTTTAATAAGAGTATTAGTATAAATATGGAGGTAATTACTTCACAGAGAGCGGAGTCTTTTTCCACTTTGTTACCTGTTTTTGACTTTCTCAGAGCTCCCTCTGCGTGCTGTCATCGGCAACAAATGCCTCATTAAACACAGATTTCTTTCTTATCTGCTCTGACAGAGAGGGAATCCTTCATTTTAAGAATGCAGGGAAGAAAAGAAGCGCAGAAACCGCAAAAACTCAAAGTGGAAAAAAAGTTCCCTTTGGCCGAGCTTTGAGGAGTTTTAATTGTGTCGATTTTGGTGACACCTCTGGGACTACATATCCCATGAGCACCCTCATCCATTAGTTCAGTGGCGGAACTTTGTTTAAGATTACGAAGTGAACACATGCCAACTACCCAATTTATATCCATCAAAGCAGGCTCATGAGACCAGTCTCTTAAAGTTCACAACCTGGGTGTCTTCCTTCACTCTATACTCTCATTCTAGTCCCCATTTCCACCAAGTAGTTCAGTTCAGCTCATCTCTGCATGGCATACTGACCCACACTCATAACACAAATCAGTTGACCACTAGAAAATTGCGATGAAACCCAATGCCTTATACCACTTTAGTTTTTTACACAAACTGATACTTAAGAGGTTTTTTAAACACAGACCATTGTTATTTTTTTTAAATAGCCACAATGAGTTTATATAAGTAGCCTTTACTCAGAATCAACCATTTACATAAATGACATCAGTTATTTGTACTTAACATCATTTGTTTTTACAAGTCATGATTCTACACTGTAAAGAAAATCCTGTTTTTAATGGTAAAAAACTAGCAGCTGTGGTTCCAGTGAAATTTTGTAAGATGTACTATAAATTTATAAACAACTTTACAGAACATATCTATCTGACTCCAGAAGGTGTAGCTAGAAACACTGCAGTCCGTTGATTTGTTGAAAGGACTGTCACTTCCTCTGCATCAGCGGTGATGAAAAACAAACTGACAAAGAGCCACGTGTCAATCACAAAGGGGACAAACTGCTGGATGTCTTTCATGGTTGCTCTTAGTTTACTGTGTTGTGTTTTTCTTCTTCTTTGGATTTATTAGCGGGGTACACTGCATTGCGCTGCTATGTCCCTCTATCGCGTAGCTGTCCCTCTATTGGCATGACAGGTGAAAAAGTTGACTATGGAAACACCTCAAACCTGTTGACTCCTGGTCTGGCTCCGCTCATTATGTCAGTTTGTTGTTGGAGTCAAGATATGACCTGTTTTTGACATGGTTTGTTGTATTTTGAAAGTCACTTGGTGTTGTAACGTGGTTTCCATGCACAACTTCCTGTCCTGCTCATTCTGCTTTCTGTAAGTTGACACATCTGCTGCAACATTAGGGTAAAATCAGAATCTTGCTGCAACCCAGTGGAGCAGGGAAGCAGCCAGACTACAATGGTATGAACCCCATGTGAGTTGACACATTGCCTTGAATGGAAACCTATCTGATCCAGCGGTCAGGTATGGATCTGGACAGTTTGGTACAAGCCAGATTGGTAAAGACTGATCTTGTTGGTGTTCCCACAGCCAACCGTGCCTTTCTTGGTAGATGGCGTGTAAGCCGGATGTTGATAGCCAGATCAGCTACGTAACAGCAGCATGACTCTGTGTACCTTGCTAATAAATCCAACGAAGAAGACAAATGGGACACAGTAAACAAAGAGCAATGATGAAAGACAACCAGCAATTGGTCTTCTTTGTGACTGGCAAGTAGCTCTTTGTCGATTCGCTCTTTATTGTCGCCGGCGCAGGGGAAGTGATGATTCTTTCCACCAATCAACAGATCAACAGCAGTGTTTCTAGCTCCACCTTCTGGGGTCGGATGGGTATGTAAGGCCACCAACAGAAGAGAGCCAAAAAAGTGGGATAGTTGGGGTCAGCTATATGGGATCTGTCCTAGTTTTAGTCAAAGGCAACACCACAAAATGCTTTCTGTACTGAGACAAACTGAACCAAACCTCTGGAAACCGGGCTTTAGGGACACCCAAAAAAAGCTCCGGCTCCACGTTTTCATCCCAGCTTTTCCCCAGTTATTACTACCATTACAAAAATGTTGCTGTATTTTGATTTTCAGACGTTATTTTTCTGTTTTCTTTCTTCAAAGCACCTCCATTACACTTTATTTTGCTCTCACGTCTTCAAAGTTCTGAAAAATCTTTACATCATTTCACCTTTAAGCCATTTCTCTCTAAATCCACCCCTCCTTCGCTCTGACATAAGTTGAGTAACATTAGATGTGTTGGAGCCTAAATGAACACCATGCTGCATTCGGAGCGAGCTGCTGTGACTGTCTCAGAGTGGAGTTCAGGGCTGTGAGTGGCAGTGACTGATTCTCTTTGTAGAGACGTTTCAAAAAGGCAGCTTTGATTTCAGCTGGGCGTCTGTGACAGAAACTGATCCACATGGCCTCTGGCTCTGGTTCTGTCCAGCAGCTGAGGTGGACTGGGATTCAGTTTGAGGCATGATGGATGGTTTCAAAGTGCTGACATCTACTTGGCTGATTTTCAAATTCTTACATCAAGACTTCTTCTTTCTGCTTTGTTCAAGTCTGCAGACGGTTGTAAAATGTATAAAAAGCTTTTACGGGGGCATAAATACGGCTTAAAGACATCCATCTCTGTCCTAAGTTTGTGCCAAGCTTTCTATTGTCTCACTTACTTCACTTCTCTGTATTTTTACTACTTCATTCCCTTCTCTCGTCTGTCTCTGTGTCTCTTCGTACGCTGTAACAAAAGCAGCTCAGTGTGGCGTCTGGCTGGTCCAGAGCCCACTGAGGGGTGGAGTCGCTCTCTGTCTCCCGGGGAGTCGCGCTCGCTGACAGAAGTGAGCGTGTAAAGCCGCACGCAGCAGAAGCCATCCCTCACCGCTCTTTGTTCACCTGCACCTGAACTCAGCACGGCTTCCAGCTCACATCACAGCCGAGCTCAGAGAGCAGTGCACCCTCAGGAGATCAGGCCACTTCTGATGCCTTAGTTTAATGCTCCGAGAAGAAGCTTGAATGTGAGCACCCTGAGCGTTTATAGAGGCCGTATAACTCCAATTACAGACAGAAATCTCTAATCACACACATAAATCCAATGACAGTCACAAACTCTCTATTGAGGACTCATTTCTTTGTGACTTTTATTGCTTTAACAAACAGAATCCTTCATCTCAGCGACAGGGAAATGAGTCAGAGCACCAAATTGCAGATTAAACGCTGTCATAAAATAGTGATGAGACAATTCCTGTTCCTAAATCTCTGGAGAGCCCTAAAAATCCTCAAAACCAATGAATGAGAAAAAGCACAAGTTTTCAACCTGACTTTATCTTGGCTTTTTCTCCTGCCAGTTCCTGAGTAAAAACAGCCAAAATAATATGAATCAAACTACTTTTGATTCAGTCTTTAAAAGCACTTTTCTAAAAGCACTGAACTTGTAGACTTTGGACTTCTACAAGCAAGGAGAGCAATTGCACTATGTTGGAGGAGTATGGATGCTCCTACATTGAGGATGTGGATAAGGGAACTTTCAGAATGTATTGGCTTGGAGAGACTAACATACATTGCTAAAGGCAAACAAAGAGATTTTGTCCAGCTCTGGGAACCATATAAAGACATTACACGGGCCACAAATATAGGCTTAACCTGAATATGAATTGTAGAATATATTTTTCTAAATTCATCTCTTCAATTCAAAAACTGTGAAAGTTAAGTGAGAGTACAGGTATTTTTTGTGTAATTTGTCTTTAAATGTACGCTTCTGAGGCCTGATTTGCTGTATAGTTGTTTGCCTGTTATTGTATGTTTTTATCCAAAAATAAACAAGTGTTATTAAATAAGTGTAATCCAAATAAAAATATCAGGGACCAAAAAAAAAAAGAGTTAACAATTAATTGAAATTCTATCAAAAGTACTCGTGGTATGAGAACACAAAAGGAAGTACTCTTACTGGTATCAGTCTAAAAATAAAGTGGTATCCAACACCCCTTCTTTCAAATACAGTGCCCTTTTTTCATTTTGGTTGAAAGCAGCTGAGTAAATGATCCATATGGCTGCCTGAATAGTTCACACCTTTAAAACGTCTCCTGTTTATTCACCCAGTTAAGGTCTACACTGATTCAGGCTGGTACTTATCTATCCTCGGTTCATGGTAAACAAACTGGTAGAGATGGTAAATGTGTAAGGTTTGAATAAAGTCGTCTCTCTCTCCTCTCAGTGGTTCAGAGCTCATGGAGCCTCCTGTGTGGCAGCAGGTGCTGCTCATTAGACTTAACGACCTACTTCACGCCGCCTTAATGGAACTCAGGTTGAACTGTTTTTGACACTAGAATCAAGGAACAGATTAACACTCAGTGTTTTAGTGCTCACAGAGCTGCTGCTTAAGGTGCAAAACACCTAGAGAGAAGGAGGGTCAATTTTAACATGGAGGAAAAAGAAAGAATCACATCTTTTCTTTTCTATTTTAAAGCTCCTGAGAGTAAGTCTTGGTTTGGCGCCCCCTGTGGACAAATGGATCAAGTATTCAAGTCTGTAGTCGCATTTGTTTTCGTAGTCACGTGTTTTCCTTGAAAGCATTGGGCTGTGTCATTGTTTTTAAATTACACAGCACACATTATAATCTTGTAAATCTACAAATGTTTTTGAGCTGTGTGTTGAAAAATTCTGCTACCACTTGGCCAGGTCACTTCTGCTAAAGACAGTTTTTATCTTTATAAGCTTTTACCTGGTTAAATAAAGGTCACATGAAGGTTCATTGAAATTAAACATGTTTTTTTCAGTGGACTGCAAATCGTCTTGTTTCCCTACCCAACCCTCTGTGATTAAAAATTCATGTGTAGCGATTAATAATCTTGTTACTGTCATCTTTTGGGGTTTTCAGGTCATAAAAAGGTGCCACTACTGATTTCAGAGAGCTCCACAACCTTTTAAAAACTTCTCTCAGGAGCTATAGCCTGTTTGCTCTTTAAATTACCGTAACTCTTCAACTATTCTGCCCACAAGAAAAAAATCAAACGGCCCCTCAAAGAAGACAATACATGTATTACGGTGATATCTGGGGTATTACGGTATTGAATAGAAATCAGTATGCAATGATATTTCAATCACAGGCAACAATTTGATGCGAGCTGCTGTCATTACCGTAACTCTTCAAGTATATAAGCAAGAGAAAAACTTCAAACGCTTCCTGAAAAACGCAAAGATGAGCTTTCTGAGCATGATTTCTGACTCTTCAATCACCAAAATATGAACAATTACCTGTGTAAGTTGAATTTATGGACACATTCAGATATCATATATAAATAGCCTTCACTGTGCGCAGAAAAGGCTCAATGCACTCACATGGCCAGTAAAATTTTTAAAGAGGTTGAAAATAATAATTAAGAATTCACCATTTCCATTACCTGCATCTTCTGGATCTTCATCATAATCTTCATCATCACCAGATGACAGAGAATCTACAGGGATAAGAGAAGAAAAATGGAATGAGTAAAGTGTCTGAGACATTTATAAGAGCGTTAAATACTTGACTTGTTTTGAACTTTGTCACTATCAGATTACAGAGACGTTACATCTGGAAAACTCTGAGCCAGTGACTCATTTCATGCATGACCAGAAGGAAACAAAGAGGGAAAACAAAGCAGGAATTTTGTTCATGTTAAACACGCAGTGGAGATTAAATGGTGTGTGATTAGACGCACACACACACACAGATACACACACGAGCTTCTGCATGAATGCAAACTGACTCTGCTCGTTGAGAAACTCATGAATGAGTCTACAGTTCTCTGCAGCGCGGCGGCTCGCTCAGATATAACAACCCAAACATTTCCACAGACGCTACAAATGAGCGGGTCATTAGCTGACACGAAAACACAAACTCCACCTATCCCCGCTGAACACACCAGCTAACGGTTAGCGTGTCAGATGGCGTCTATAATTACCCTCCACAGATACGACTGTTTAGATTTGCTGTATCAAACATTTTCACGGCGGAGTTGTAATTATTTTCCATGTGACCTTGACGCTCTCGGGTTCAGCTCCACAGGTCTGCTTAATGAGAGCCAGCTGTTACCTCCACAACCTGGTGAGCTAAAAGTGCTCCTGAAACTCCTGACATGCACAATTTTACTTTCTTTTTTTTTAGCACCAGCATCCACAGCTTCTGTCTACTAATGTGGCAGCAAGAATAAACTAGTCTGACCCACACTGAGGTCCACATGGGCGCCATCTCAGAGAAAGTGGAGCAGACAGAGAAAGTACCGTGAATGTCGGATTATTTCTTAAAGTTACTTTTTTGTTGGTTTTTATGCCTTTAATGACAGGATGTGACAGAGGATGGGTGATTTCTACAACAAACAGTTAAAGCAAAAAGTGTGCTGCAAGTACGCAAAGTCATATTCTCATTGATTGGTAATGGTTTATTGATGGTCAACGCCAGTAATAATTAGACACTCTGGCTTAAGACCCAACATCACGCCTTAATGACAACTACAACCCAAAATGAGGAAACTTTCAACTTCACAAATCTATTCAATAAAAAATGGTGCAGTTAGGACCTGAGGAAGTGCAGAACATCACAGTATGTCAGTTTTGACAGCTTCATTCTTTCGTGTACCAACATCACACGGCACAAAACACTCAGTACGTTTATATGCACGTAGCACAGTGATGGGAAGTTCAGCTCTTTTCTGAGAGCCGGTTCCTTTGGCTCTCAAACAGCTCCTAATTAAGTATTATTTGTAACCTTAAATTTCAGCCCAACCTGGTAGATATGAATTATTTATGTGTTGACTAACCCTTTTGCATTCAGTGTTTTTTATGAAAGACCTCATTATTTCATTTTTTATTTTGCATTTGCTCTGTTACAAAAGCAGGCATTCTTTCTTTTGTCACATGTTTCAATGAAAGTATTTTTGCACAAACGATGCCAATTCAGATGGTGCATCCATGTTTTATACAGTCTATGCTGTAAACATGTTTATTTCTGCTGTGAAAATCTTTTTTTTTATCTTTTCTATTTGGCTCGGTGTGAGTGTTGTTTCTGGAACTTTTGGAACCACCCTCACTTGACAAACTGCAGATTTTAGCCCTTCCACATATCTTTATGTTTTGAGACCTGAAGTTGAAGCTTGTTTATCACCTGAAAACAAACTTTGGAGGTTGGCTCCTACACTGGGTATCAATTACAGGGAAATACGGTTAAGGACTGTAGATAGACGGCACTAAAAGTCATTTCGAATTAAAAGTAGAGGATCATTTTGTTGTCTTTATTATGAGCAATTTGCACACTGAACACTTTTTTTTATATTTTCTCAGTCTGTTTGCACTTTTACTGTTTATCCTCATTAAAAAACAAGTCATTATTTAGTTTGGTGGAACTGTTGAAGACAAGTTTCATCTTGAAACAATGGATCCTTCAGACTGGTGTTGTGGCATGAACTTGTGCCAAGGATGTGACACTTGAACATGACTGAGTGCATCTGAAAACAATTACACAAAGTTGTTGTTTGTTTTTGCTAAAACTGATCTCCATTCAGCTTTAAACAACATGTTTCACCAGTTTTGTCCAAAAACAACTATATTCTTTCATCTAGATGCTTCATGTAGGACATATAAACGTTCATCTCTTCATGTTTAAACCCCTCATTCAATCACATCTACCTGGGTGTGTAAAGTAAGTGCTGTCTGGACGCCATCCAAGTGCTAAATGTGATACCGCTTCTGAATATCTGACACCTAACTCAAATATTTGAGGTAAAACACCATCTGTGTGCGTTTCAGGAGAAGCTGACTTTCTGTGTTTGGACTACAGGGAGAAAAATGAGCAACATGATGAGGTGAGCAGGATATTACTGACACAGCCTGTAAAACATACGACTCCAGACGTTTTTCAAACATGTACTGAGAGCTGCGACATGTGAAATGTATGACAATCTGCTCCCTGAGTGTCATTTCAGCTCAACAGGAGACTCTTTCTGCTTCAGATCCAAGAAGAAAAAAGCGGATTTGAAGGCCGAACATGACTCTGGAAGACGGATGTTTTCTTCCTTTTGAATAATTGCTGCTGGGAGCCGGTTTGCATGTGTCCTCCTGCAGTCTGGAGATGAAATGTGGCTCCACGAGGAGAAGCTGTCCACCCCTGATCAGTCCTGGAAGAAGCTGCTTTCTCTCCGGCTCCAAGCCAAACACATGCATCCGAATGAGTGTGTTCTTGCGTGTGTGTGTGTGTGTGGAGGTGGGGGGCGAGTTAAGAGGGAGCAAACTCTCTCATTTCTTGCCACCCCATCTGTTTTCAATGATGAAATGTTTGGAGCTAATTGCTTTCTAATTAGTTGTCAATAACCGGCTCAGCTGGTGTCCAGGAGTTTTACGGGGAGAAGCAGCCAGACTTTAACGCCACAGCTCGCTCCCTTCTGACCCCCCCGGCCCCCATTTACCCAGCCACACTCTCCCCCTTCCCTCCTCTCTCTCCCTCTCTTCCTGTGTTCTCATTAGAGCTCTGTTTACATCACACACTTCTTTAAGTCTGTGCTCATCTCCTCACACCGTAATGATTTTCACCTCTGACTGCATCAGACACGGCAAAGTAAAAGTCTATACTTCTCGAGGTGTGTGCTTTCGCGTGCGCTTGTGTGAAACTGAGCGGGAGAAAATAACAGATTTTTCCTCCACAGCTAAGCTCTCACTGTTTTTCTACACTGTTATGAAAAGATGTCATGTGGAGACATCACTACTGAGACTGTTGGAGTGTTTATGCATCCAAAATACTTTGATTCTCAGATGTCTGTCTGTCAGACGGGTTGGGGGAAATAGAGGCAGGTTTTTGGAGCTAAAGTGTCTGTTTCCATAAGGGCTCCATAAGAGACTCAGGGAGCTCAGATTATCAGAATAACCTTGGTTTTTAAAGTTATGCATGCAGAGGAAATGTGTTTAGCTCCAGCCTGCCTCCTGTTCTGCGATGAACTAAATATGAGTTCATTAATCACTCCTGAAGAAGTGGAAGTGCTGTAGGGCAGCTTTTTATACTGATGTGAATGTGCAGGTTTTGACACCTGTAGACTGCAGTTGGTAAATTTTGGTTTTATGATAATCCCCCAAGTGAGAAGCTGGGATTTTATCAAGGTTGAAAGTTTTCCCATGATACATCACCACCCTGACCCCCCCTCACTTCCTTTGAACCCAACATAAGTGTTTTGTGGTCTCCGTCTTTCTGCGTCATCTTATTATCTTAATGACTGCATCTCATCTTCATTTGACTGCTTTCATGTTTTGTTGATTTA
>RPOG01002732.1:0-20622 GCA_008086565.1 Thalassoma bifasciatum
CAGCTACAAACGCACATTCAAACATGTGGAGGCTGTTTGTTCAATGGATCAATCTCTGCAGCCTTAGAGAAAGAAATCAATCAAATCTTCACAACCGCTCCTTCAAATTCACCTTCTTACTGTTGATTCAAGCTACAATTTATATGAAGAATTTACATTTTCAGCTTTTTTAAATGTTGTATTGTGTGAGCACAGCAGGATTTTAATATTTTTTTATAGAGCAACTTTCTGAATAAACCTCAGAATTTCCAGTGTGTGTGTGTTTTATTCACATCTTTGTTTTTATGGATCTGATTTTGGCTTCACAACAAACCATCAAAAACGTTTTCAAGTTTTTTTTTCAGAATTCAACTTTTCGGACATAGTTATGGTAGTTTAAGGAAACTGACCAAATAATCAAGACCGGGTCATTAAAAAGATTTGGTTACAATTTAAATATAAAATTCAAAAAAATAGTTTTAAGATAAAAACAACAAGTTATTGAAAGTGTTTAGTGTCCTTTCAAAAATGAGTCAAATTAAGGCAAAATATAGAAAATACTTTACGTTTTTATCTGTGTCAGAAACCTGTAATTGTTAATCCCTCAGACAAGTTATTCAAATGTTTCATTTTTAATTATATATTGGTAAAGTGGTTAAATGGAGAGTTTTATAATTATGAATACAATACATAAAAATTATGTGTAAAACTTACATTTTTAAAAGCTGACTCTTAAACAAAATGAAAACAGTTCAAAAAATGAATCAAAAGGTATTAAATTTTTATTTTGTATTTATTTGTTTTTAATTAACCTAAACAGCCATTTCTGATGTTATTACAATGATAAAAAAAATTGTTTTCTTTTTGAATCTATTTCAATAAAGTGGAGCATGAAAGAAGAAAAGTATATATCATTAACAAATTCAATTATCATATTGAGATTATTATTATATGTTATTAAAATCTATAACAAACACTGAAGCTGCTAAAAACAATTTCAAAACTAAAATAAAATAAAGAAGAGTGAAAAATGACTGAAGATTAAATCTGATGATGACTTTAGAAAATGAACATTGTTTATAAAAAGCTCTGAACAAACTTCACCTCCATGTTGAGAAAACTGTTCTCATGTTTATGTGAATAAATAAATTAAATCAGCTTCAAAGTTAATTTTAGTCAGACATAAAGGAGCAAACATGACGGTGTTTGTTTTTTCTAAATGTTTCCTAAATGTGAGCTGGTGAGTTTTTAGCAGCAGGTTGAAAGCTGCTCCTTTAATAAGTGTGTGTGAAAGTGTGTGTGTGTGAAAGTGAAGTTCTACGCTGATGATTCTGTTCTTTATCCACATCAACTCACAGCTCAGGCAGCTGCTTTAAAACTTCAGCACTTTTAAATCTTTTATCAGTGTTTAAAATGTCGTCTAAGAAAACAAAAATCTTAAAGTGACGGCTCATCTTTTTCCTGACGAGTGTGAACGTGAATATAAATAAAGTTTAATGAGTTTAATGAGGAGAATCTTCTGGATCCTAAAAAGCTGCTGCTCTTTGTTTCAGACCTGGAGGTGACGGTGAGTGTGTGTGTGTGTGTGTGTGTGTGTGTGTGTGTGTGTGTGTGTGTGTGTGTGNGTCCTCAGCAGCGTCAGAGCGTCACTTCTCCTCAGGTCGACCAGAGGAAACACAAACGCCACAGCACAAAATGCTTCTCCTCCAAGCAGCTGCTGCCCTGTGCTGTCTGTGTTCAGGTGAGTGTTTCAATCAGCCAATCAGGAGCCAACAAAGTCCACCTTTACCAAACACTGTCTCACTCACCTTCACCTGTCTGTCTCTGTGTCTGCAGCTCTGCTCACCACGGCAGAAGAGCTGATTCAGGAGGATTTAACTCTGACCAGGAGAGTCGGAGAACAAGTCTCCTTCAGCTGTGGACGAACAAACAGATGTGATGGTCCCTGGGTTTACTGGTACCAGAAGAAAGACACAGAGACTTTCAGAGCGATTCTTGATATAAGCAGGTCTAGTGGTAATGTTGATAAAGACTTCTATAAACATCCTCAGAAAGATGATTTCTCAGCTGTAAACAAACAGAACGGCTGGGAGTTACAGATCCAGAGTGTTAAACTCTCTCATTCAGCCACCTACTACTGCTCCTGTGATAAATGGGCCCCCCACAGTGAGAAATGTTGTGAGCAGCCTGAACAAAAACCAACAGATGAACAGATGTCACTCAGAGAGCAGAAACCACAGACAGAGTCACAGACATGATGAACTGAGAAACTCATTTCTCTACTGCTGACAGGAACACTTCATTATATTATATTATTATATTATATTATATTATATTATATTATTAGAGTCTAACTTGACTCTGTTAGTTTGTCTGTAGAGTGAAATGATCAGTGACTAAAGCCTCAGAGCTCAGACTGAGATCATATAAACTCTAAACACTCTCGACCTGTTCATCCTCAACATTTTGGACCATTTTGAGATCAATGAAAGGATCCTTCACAAGGTACTGTTTGTTTTTCTTTTTACTTTCTTTCCTTATTTTGTTGTTTCATTGTTCTCTTTTAGTAAAACGTGAGTCCAGATAAAATCCAGAGCTTCATGATTTGACTGAACTGATCCTGATGTTTTCATGAAGCCTGAGCTCAGTAAAGAATTCTTGTGTTTATATTCTGATACATTCAGCTCATTTAGAAACTTTATTTACATTTAAACTCACAGATTTACAGATCTACAGCTCCACAATAACAGGAAGAATCAACCACAGGATAAAAACAGAGGCTATGCTAATGCTAACATGTGAACTAGCTGATCAGAGTTCAACATGGATTAAAACAGACACAACTCTGTAGTGGAGGTCACTGCATCAATAAAAACAGACATGGACCACATGGGCTCTGAATGACTTTATCTGCCAATGGGATAAGAAAAAAGTTTCTTGTTTTAGGACATCTGTCTAATCTCAAGAAACTTTACCAGTGAATTTTTCTTATCTCATTGGCAGATTGTTTTTACTTGTTACGAGCAATTCAGAACTCATTGTTGTCCTTAAATAACTTGAAATGAGACATTTTTATGAACTAGTCTGGTGAATGTGGCTCAAGTCAAGAAAAATAAGACAATTTTTACCACAAATAAGACAAATTGATTTGCTTAAATTTCCGTTTTTGCAGATTTGGGGTAAACAGAGTGAAATGTTTGATGAAGTGAGCTCAGCTCTGAAAAAGAGGAGAAAAGAAGAGACAGACCTGTTGATGTGAACTTTAGAGAAAAACTTCATGGAGCTGAAATCTGATCCTGGTTCATCCTCTGACTCATTCAGCAGCTCACAGGTTTTTGTACGACACTTTCTCACTGTGGGAGGCAGAGGGTACCTCATCTTTGGCTCTGGGACTAAACTGTTTGTAACAGGTAAGAATCAAATTCTGCTTTTTATTTTGGTGAAATGGATTTCTGCTCCTTCATGTGTCTCATTTGTTCCTGTTTTTGATTTGGATCATTTTTTCCAGCTTTTGTAAAATATAAAGTTCATCATTCATGTCAGAAGTTTAAAGCTCTCTGCACATCTGAACTTAATTTATTTTAGATTTGATCTGTGAGGAAAGATCTGATCATTCAAATGTTAAACTTTACAATATATTTTACTGTCAGTCAGTTAGAATAATTTCTTCTTCCTTTAAAACAAGAGAACATGGTTTATACTAACCACACTGCAAAAGAAAAAAAATGTTATCTAAGTAAGTGTTAATGTCTTATTTTTGGAAAAAATGTGGTTTTAGAATTAATGAGAAACATTGACCAGACCAGTCTAGAAAAATGTCTTGTTTCAAGTCTGAAATACTCGTAACGGGATAAAATAATTTGCCAATGGGATAAAGAATAAAATTAGTTAAATGTGAAGAAACTTGAAGTGCAATTTTTTTCTTGTGCCGTTGGCAGATTCTTATTTTTTTTTTACTTATTTCGTACAATTGGCAGATTTTTTTTACTCAGTATAAGCAGTTCAAACATCATTTTTGTCTCTAAACATCTTGAAATATGACATGTTTCTGGACTGGAAAGGAAAATGAGGCTCATATTCAGTTCAAAAAGACATTTCTACGAAAACTAAGCCACTAACACTGACTTAGATTTCAGTTTGTTGCTGTGCAAGAGTAGAGTAAAAAGACTCATTAATTTTCATATTCACTGTTTATTTATGTGATACACAGAAAGAAAAATGTGCAATGGTTTGACTATTGAAAGCTGTACTCACTGTCCTGTCTTTATATTTGAATTCACTTCATATAATTTAATCATGATTCTGTTTGTTAAAGCAGCCGCTGAGTCGACTTCATCTCCAAATGAAATCAAGTCAAATAAAACTCAGTAAAATGATTTTTTATTCTTGTCTGGCTTAAACAGAGTTTGATCGTAGGATGATGTGGCTGTCTTTATTTATTATCTTCATTTAAAGATGTAATTCCTCTTAAATAAGGTCTCAAATTTGAAACAGAAAAAAAAACTAAAAAAAGAAAAATACTGAAATAACTTGAAACAGTTGCTATATTGTAGAAAAAGTTTAACAGGTGAAAACTTGTCAAAATTTGACGTTTTGGATCAACAACAGGTCATTTTTGTGATTCATGTAGACTTCCATTTGATTTACCCATTTGTTTATTTTCATTTTTATTCATGAATATATTTATTCGTTTATTGGCGCTAGCTATCTTGTTTGGCCGATATGCAATCTGTTTTCTTGCGTTTTAAAGATGCGCTCGTGTCTGTTTGTTAAATGTAGCTGCTTTGTCATGTTGCTGATGCATGACTGTGTCGTTCTCGCTCTTTAGGCCATTTACCGTAATTAATTTCTCTGGTTCAAAAAATAATCAAAAGATGATAAATGGAACAAAATTTATTGTGGTGGTAATGAGTGTATGTGTATTTTAACATTCTTCATTCAGATGATATTTTCTTATTAATTCTTAAAACAAAACAACACAACTAATCACACAGCTGTCGTATGAAGTTTTCCTCTGTTGTTGTTTTCTGTGAGTAACTGATGTGAATCTTTAAAGCTGAAGAAAACTGTTGAAAGTGCAGAAAGAAAGTGCAGAAAGAAAGTCAGTGAATAATGTGTCTGACAGAGTTTGACACAGTTGATGTGAGTTTGTCCTGAAGAGAGAGAAGTTGAGTGATCAGAGCCCGTTTGCCTCCTCAGATGAGCGCGTGGTGAAGCCCGTGGTGAGCNTCTTTATCCACATCAACTCACAGCTCAGGCAGCTGCTTTAAAACTTCAGCACTTTTAAATCTTTTATCAGTGTTTAAAATGTCGTCTAAGAAAACAAAAATCTTAAAGTGACGGCTCATCTTTTTCCTGACGAGTGTGAACGTGAATATAAATAAAGTTTAATGAGTTTAATGAGGAGAATCTTCTGGATCCTAAAAAGCTGCTGCTCTTTGTTTCAGACCTGGAGGTGACGGTGAGTGTGTGTGTGTGTGTGTGTGTGTGTGTGTGTGTGTGTGTGTGTGTGTGTGTGTGTGAGTGTGTGTGAGTGTGTGTGCAGCAGCAGCAGATCTGACTCTCTGTGGTTATTAGGACTCAGAAAAAGCTGTTGACAGCAGATCATCACTTCCTTCCTGCAGCACGGAGACAATGATCTGTGGTTTTCTGCTCTAACCGTCATTTTTTTTGTTTTTTTCTCAGCTTTTTCAGCTCAGCAGCATCAACCACAGGAACAACCATCCACTCTGGTTCAAGCATCATTCCAGGAAATCCAGTCTGATTTCAGTGCTGAGAAATCAAACAGACTTCTTCTCGTCTGCTCAGAGCGTCTTTAAAACTCTCACTGATTCTTAGAGGAAAGTTCTTTTCCAATGTTGGACTCTACTTTCATCCTCTGACTCTGTCTGATCCTCACATTTATCACTTTAGTTTTTGTTTTCTAACTGTGACAGAAAGAAAACTCACATTATTTCAGTAGAGTTCAGACTTTATTCAGACTGATCAAACCTCTGAGTCG
Source organism: Thalassoma bifasciatum (assembly GCA_008086565.1). Classification (NCBI taxonomy): domain Eukaryota; kingdom Metazoa; phylum Chordata; class Actinopteri; order Labriformes; family Labridae; genus Thalassoma; species Thalassoma bifasciatum. The sequence goes on from RPOG01002732.1 coordinate 5,981, forward strand.
TTTATTTCAAACAGGTGAAACTTTAACAATTTTATTTTCATTTAGATTTTGTACATGTAACAAAAATAATCTCCATTTAATAACTGTACTGTTTTATAATACATATTTTTTTTAAAAACAAAATTTAACACAATGTCTGAAGAATTTATAATTAAAGGATTCTGATAGAGTTGAAAACTTGAAACGTTTCTATCATTTGTTTTGATCCGACTCAATTTTGTGTCTATTTCATTTTTCAGCTGTCATGAAATATTTTTAATAATCCAGTTTTAGTTATTTGGTCAGTTTTCTTTCAGTCAAACTGCTCGTAGCTGAAAATAAACTTTGTCCAAAAAGCTGAATTCTGGAAAAACTTGAAAAAGTTTTTGACATTTTGTTGTGAAGCCAAAATCAGATCCATAAAAACAAAGATGTGAATGAAACACACACACACTGGAAATTCTGGTGTTTATTCAGAAAGTTTCTTTATAAAAAATTATTTAAAAAAAAAAAGCTGTTCTCATACAAAACAACATTTTAAAAAGCTGAAAATTTAAATTCTTCATATAAATTGTAGCTTGAATCAACAGTAAGAAGGTGAATTTGAAGGAGCGGTTGTGAAGATCTGATTGATTTCTTTCTCTAAGGCTGCAGAGATTGATCCATTGAACAAACAGCCTCCACATGTTTGAATGTGCGTTTGTAGCTGCTGAGAAAAGCGTTGACAGAGCTGATGAGGTTTGATGATGAGGCTGAGAAGAGGCCAGCAGAAGACAGTCAGTCAGCACATGAGCAGCTGATGGACGCTGGTTTGTTTGTGAGGATCCTCAGCAGAGAGAGTCCACAGCAGAAAACCAGACTCTTCACTATCAGCAGAGAGTAGAGACCAGAGAGCAGCTTCAGCCTGCACTCAGACTGGAACAACACTGATGGAGAGAGAGAGAGAAACACACACATGGAGACAGAGGTTAATGAGTGTGTGGTCCCTGTGTCTGGAGACTAAAGTGTGTGTGGTTCTTACTCTGGCTCTGCTGCTGAGCTTTGTGGAGCTGGATGGGCTCCCTCTCTGGAGGACAGGAGGCTGCAGCTGGAACTTCTGTAAAAGAGTCAGAAAGAAANTCATGAAGCTGAATCAGACTTCACCAATATTTCTTTTTTCTTCTTCTTCTTCTTCACCTTGTTCTTTGGCCTCCACTCTGCCGTCCTCGTGCTGCACAGAGCAGACGTATTTCTCTGAGCTGTTCTCTCTCTGACGGCGTTGGAGGATCAGGATGGAGACGATGCTGCGTCCAGACTCTGTGAGCTGCAGCTGCTCTCCGTCAGCAGGGGGCAGCACCTCCAGACCACCGTCCTCCTTCTGTCTTTTCCAGGAGATCTGGACCAGAGGAGGAAACATGTCTGAGGCCACACACAGCAGGGAGCTCTTCTTCCCCTCCAGCTGGGCTCTGGGTGCTGCTGGGTAAACGCTCACCACGGGCTTCACCACGCGCTCATCTGAGGAGGCAAACGGGCTCTGATCACTCAACTTCTCTCTCTTCAGGACAAACTCACATCAACTGTGTCAAACTCTGTCAGACACATTATTAACTGACTTTCTTTCTGCACTTTCAACAGTTTTCTTCAGCTTTAAAGATTCACATCAGTTACTCACAGAAAACAACAACAGGAAAACTTCATACGACAGCTGTGTGATTAATTGTGTTGTTTTGTTTTAAGAATTAATAAGAAAATATCATCTGAATGAAGAATGTTAAAATACACATACACTCATTACCCCCACAATAAATTTTGTTCCATTTATCATCTTTTGATTATTTTTTGAACCAGAGAAATTAATTACGGTAAATGTCTAAAGAGCGAGAACGACACAGTCATGCATCAGCAACAGGACAAAGCAGCTACATTTAACAAACAGACACGAGCGCATCTTTAAAACGCAAGAAAACAGATTGCATGTCGGCCAAACAAGCTAGCTAGCGCCAATAAAAGAATAAATATATTCATGAATAAAAATTAAAATAAATAGGTAAATCAAATGGAAATCTACATGAATCACAAAAATGACCTGTTGTTGATCCAAAATGTCAAATTTTGACAAGTTTTCACCTCTGTTAAACTTTTTCTACAATATAGCAACTGTTTCAAGTTATTTCAGTATTTTTCTTTTTTTAGTTTTTTTTCCTGTTTCAAATTTGAGACCTTATTTAAGAGGAATTACATCTTTAAATGAAGATTGTAAATAAAGACAGCCACATCATCCAAAGATCAAACTCTGTTTAAGCCAGACAAGAATAAAAAATCATTTTACTGAGTTTTATTTGACTTGATTTAATTTGGAGATGAAGTCGACTCAGCAGCTGCTTTAACAAACAGAATCATGATTAAATTATATGAAATGAATTCAAATATAAAAGAAGGACAGTGAGTAAAGATTAAAATAGTCGAACCATTGCACATTTTTCTTTATATGCATCACACATAAATAAACAGTGAATATGAAAGTTAATGAGTCTTATTACTCTACTCTTGCACGACAACAAACTGAAATCTAAGTCACTGTTAGTGGCTTAGTTTTCGTAGAAATATCTTTTTGAACTTAATATGATCCTCATTTACCTTTTCAGTCCAGAAACATGTCATATTTCAAGATGTTTAGAGACAAAAATGATGTTTGAATTGCTTGTACTGAGTAAAAAAAATCTGCCAATTGTAAGAAATGAGTAAAAAAAAATAAAAAATCTGCCAATGGCACAAGAAAAAAATTGCACTTCAAGTTTCTTCACATTTAACCAATTTTATTTCTTATCCCATTGGCAAATTATTTTTCCCCGTTACGAGTAATTCAGACTTGAAACAAGACATTTTTCTAGACTGGTCTGGTCAATGTTTCTCATTAATTCTAAAACCACATTTTTTCCAAAAATAAGACATTAATACTTACTTAGATAACATTTTTTTTCTTTTGCAGTATGGTTAGTATAAACCATGTTCTCTTGTTTTAAAGGAAGAAGAAATTATTCTAACTGACTGGCATTAAAATATATTGTAAAGTTTAACATTTGAATGATCAGATCTTTCCTCACAGATCAAATCTTAAATAAACGAAGTTCAGATGTGCAGAGAGCTTTAAACTTCTGACATGAATGATGAACTTTATATTTTACAAAAGCTGTAAAAATGATCCAAATCAAAAACAGGAACAAATGAGACACATGAAGGAGCAGAAGTTAATTTCACAAAATAAAAAGTAGAATTTGATTCTTACCTGATACAAACAGTTTAGTCCCAGAGCCAAAGATTAAGCTTCCCACAGTGAGAAAGCGTCGTACAAAAACCTGTGAGCTGCTGAATGAGTCAGAGGATGAACCAGGATCAGATTTCAGCTCCATGAAGTTTTTCTCTAAAGTTCACATCAACAGGTCTGTCTCTTCTTTTCTCCTCTTTTTCAGAGCTGAGCTCACTTCATCAAACATTTCACTCTGTTTACCCCAAATCTGCAAAATCTACAATCCAAGCAAATCATTTTGTCTTATTTGTAGTAAAAATTGTCTTATTTTTCTTGACTTGAGCCACATTCACCAGACTAGTTCATAAAAATGTCTCATTTCAAGTTATTTAAGGACAACAATGAGGTCTGAATTGCTTGTAACAGGTAAAAACAATCTGCCAATGAGATAAGAAAAACTCACTGGTAAAGTTTCTTGAGATTAGAAAGATGTCCTAAAACAAGAAACTTTTTCTTATCCCATTGGCAGATAAAGTCATTCAGAGCCCATGTGGTCCATGTCTGTTTTTATTGATGCAGTGACCTCCACTACAGAGTCATGTCTGTTTTTATTGATGCAGTGACCTCCACTACAGAGTCATGTCTGTTTTAACCCATGTTGAACTCTGATCTGCTCGTTAGCATGTTAGCATTAGCACAGCCCCTGTTTTTATCCTATGGTTGGTTGTTGCTGTTATTGTGGAGCTGTAGATCTGTAAATCTGTGAGTTTAAATGTAAATAAAGTTTCTAAATGAGCTGAATGTATCAGAATATAAACACAAGAATTCTTTACTGAGCTCAGGCTTCATGAAAACATCAGGATCAGTTCAGTCAAATCATGAAGCTCTGGATTTTATCTGGACTCACATTTTACTAAAAGAGAACAATGAAACAATAAAACAAGGAAGAAAGTAAAAAGAAAACAAACAGTACCTTGTGTAGGATCCTGTCATTGATCTCAAAATGGTCCAAAAAGTTGAGGATGAACAGGTCGAGAGTGTTTAGAGTTTAAATGATCTCAGTCTGAGCTCTGAGGCTTTAGTCACTGATCATTTCACTCTACAGACAAACTAAAAGAGTCCAGCTAGACTCAAATAATATAATACAATAAAATATAATATAATATAATGAAGTGTTCCTGTCAGCAGTAGAGAAATCAGTTTCTCAGTTCATCATGTTTGTGACTCTGTCTGTGGTTTCTGCTCTCTGAGTGACATCTGTTCATCTGTTGGTTTTTGTTCAGGCTGCTCACAACATTTCTCACTGTGGGAGACATGTTTCACACAGGAGCAGTAGTAGGTGGCTGAATGAGAGAGTTTAACACTCTGGATCTGTAACTCACAGCCGTTTGATTTGTTTACAGCTGAGAAATCATCTTTCTGAGGATGATTGAAGTCGTGTTTATAAACATTACCATTAGACATGTCTATAACAAGAATCCCTCTGAATGTGTCTGTGTCTTTCTTCTGGTACCAGAAAACCGGGGGACCATCACATCTGTTTGTTTGTCCACAGCTGAAGGAGACTTGTTCTCCGACTCTCCTGGTCAGAGTTAAATCCTCCTGAATCAGCTCTTCTGCCGTGGTGAGCAGAGCTGCAGACACAGAGACAGACAGGTGAAGGTGAGTGAGACAGTGTTTGGTAAAGGTGGACTTTGTTGGCTCCTGATTGGCTGATTGAAACACTCACCTGAACACAGACAGCACAGGGCAGCAGCTGCTTGGAGGAGAAGCATTTTGTGCTGTGGCGTTTGTGTTTCCTCTGCTCAACCTGAGGAGAAGTGACGCTCTGACGCTGCTGAGGACAAACATCCTGCTCGACTCTCTAGTCTCGTCCTGTGGTCGAAAGACTGTCGAGGAGTGTCGAGGGTAGTCGGGGACGACGTCGACGACACACCTTTGTATCTCGAAAAGGACACACCAAAAGTCCCAAACTCCAAAATCTCTTCTGCTCCGTCTTTTGTCATAAAGAAAAAGGGTTGTGATCTGTGTTTGGCTTCATTTAGAAATTATATTCAAACTTTTCCTGACACCACAGAAAAACAAACTGCAGACTGTTTGTGGAAAAAACTGAACATTTATTTATCTTCAGAAGAAAACTGGCTCAACCATTTCACCAGACAGAGCAGAAAATAAAGACACTGAAAAAAATGAGGATTTTCATGAAGGACTGAAGCTTCTCTTTGGTTCAACACTGACAAACACCATGACTGAGAAGAACCAGGACTAGAGGAAGACTCTGGCTTCACCTAGAGTTGATAAACAAGAACAATGTCCCTGTTCAACTGTTTCTTTCATTGATTAAAAAAAACCTTTTAACCCATACACTCCACCCAATTCTTGCCTTTTTACCATGTTATGTTTCAAAGCTTATTACTGTAGAACCATAAGGTCAAAATTCATCAGTGACTCCTCATTTGAAAGATTAAAGTCTCTAGTTTCTGAAAATGTCATGTTTTAATATGTGGCTAAACTCAACATCAGGATAAATGCGGCTGAAACACTTTTTTTCCTTAGTTTTTTTATAACCATTTTTGAACATCATTAACTTCAGTTGGTAGTTATTAGGAAGCCCTGTACAATTCAATTCAGACCTCATTTTTTGTTTTGTAAATGACTTGAAACAAGACATTTTCCTGGACTTATCAGTTGAATGTAGCTCATATCAAGACTAATAAAACTTTTTTTTACTAAAAATGAGACATAATGACTTGCTTGGATTTCAGTTTTTGCAGTCACCAATAGAGGGTGCCAGACATCCATCTGTCTATCCATGTAGTCGTCTTTAACCTTGAACATGATCTTTACTATCGAAGATTAAGAATAATTCTTACTTTAAATTAAATCAATTTAGAGCTCAATGGGACTGTGAAGACTTTCTAAGTGATGATATGTGCCTGATCATAACCCACCAAAATAGAAATGAGATTATCAGCACTAAAATAAGTTATTTCTCAGTTTCAGGTTGGACTGGAGCGGATCGATAAGTCCAAGTCTCTATGACAACACCACATTAGCTGACAAAGTTTATCAGTCAGAAGAGAAATCTGTTTTTGTTTTTTTTTTATCTGTGCTGAAAACTATTTCTGTGATTAATCTAGAAGTAATTCTGGACACTGGGGCTGGACTATCTGACAGAAAAGAGACGGAAGAGGCTAAAACAATGACGTAGCATTTGCTCTGCTTGGTAGATGAGCACTGATAGGACAGAACCAGGATTCACTAATGTTACATGGTACTGATATGTCTCAGAGCACCAGGCTGTGAGTAGTGCTAAATGTAGCCGGCTACTAAACGAAGGTTCAAATATACAAAGTTTGTTGTCACGTTCCAAACAACAGCGCAATGCAACTGTTAGTAAATACATGACCTCATCATTTTGTATCCCATCCAAAGTTGTCTTGAACCAAGAAAAGTAGTGTTACAATAATAGTAATGTTACAAGGAGTGTTGAAGTCCAGTTCAGTCCTGGACCCTGTGGAGTTGGAGGCTGACAAGAGAATTATAGACAAGCTGTTGTCTCTAATGGACTTTTCTAATTAATTCATTTATTTCTACTTTTACTGTTCTAAGCTCCTCTCAGTGGCAGCTTGTTGCAGAAGTGTTGTATTCACATTGATGAGTGAAGCATCACTGTTGAGTCTGCTGTGAACACGCTGCCATCTTGTGGATCTTCACTGTCATCAGGACCAAGTGAGATTGGCTGTTTTCCAAACCACCCACGACATACTACATGTGAAAGTAGTAGGTAGTCGGCACTGCCTACTACCTACTACTTTCACATGTAGTCTGTAGTGTGACTGTTTTGTTGGACCTTTTTAGTCGTATTCTACTCTGGATTTCTGTTTCAGGAAGTGGAGCTGATGGTTTTTTTTTCAAATGTTTAATTTTATCATAAATAAGCCATGAGTACATTTCAGTCATTAATTCACCATTTAAATTATTGGTGAAGTTACAGGAGCAATAAAAGTAGATAAGTTAAATTAGATGTCAGTGAGATACAAAGGAAAATAAATAAATGAAATTAAGCATGTGAAGGAAGTTGTACATTTTTTTTGAGAATTTTTATGGTTTTTTCATTATTTTTTGTGGTTCAAGGAACATTTTTGATTTATTTAGAAAAACAAAAAATCCAGGGAGAGATTAGAGTCCAGATTTTATCAAATTTGTAAAGGTATAAAAGTTTATTTCAGCAAAATCACCATATTTGATTTTTGCTCTTGCATCAAAAGTTATCGTGTATTGAAAATAAATCTGAAACCAAGTCACTTTTTATTTTTACATCTAGAAAAACTGCGTCCACGTTACCCATGTAGGCTGTTAGTGTAAAATAAAAAGTGATAAATGATTTACGGGCTTTTATGAATTTGGTAAAAGTAAACAGCTCGTTCATGATGAAGTGAGCAGATTTAACGCTGTTTCTTTCCTGTCACTTCACTTCTATCTCTGGGACCGTTTCACATTTTTGTTGTTGTGTTGTAGTTGAGCTGATTTATTCCAGTAGGTGTCAGTAATTCACCTCAACCTGAGCGCCCCCAAATTGACAAACAAACAAAAATTTCTCAGTATGCATCTGACCAGTCTACCTGGCGTACTGTTTCCCACAATGCAAAGCGCCTGGACGCAGGTCTGAATTGAAAATGACGGAAACTGGAGAAAGTTTGGGCGAATAAACATATTTGAAATCATACCTGCATTATCAGAAACAGATTTTCCATCATCTCTAAAAGTAAAAAGTCAATCCACTCCGGATTATTTTCAATGAATAACATATGGTAAAATATTAAAAATAAAATATGATTAATTTTGCTGCAGTATACATCCACATTTAAACACACACGTCCTCTGCAGTTATTACAAAGATCAGAGGTCTCCTGGTAAAACTAATGCAGTTCAAAGCGTTTTGACCAATTATCATTTGTAACAACTACAGAGGACGTCTGTGTTTTAATCCTGTTCTGTGCGTTAAATTTGCGACTTTCCAAACCTGAAAATTCCAACATTTTCCTTTAAACTTGAGAGTTTTTTTTTTTTTCTGGAGAATATTGATTCAATATTTATTGAGTTTTCCTAATATAACTTGATAATAATTAATTATGGAAAAGTCAAGAAAAAAATCCATAGCTTTACTCTCCCATGCCTCAAACTGGAAACCAGTGTAGCAAACTACAAAACAGACCAAACAGAACTGTCATACTACAAACTACATTCACATACAGTATGCAGTATCAGTGTCTACTACATACTGCATTGGAAAGTAGTATGTAGTCGGCGAATTCGAAAACGGCTTGAGAAATTTTCCCGGATCAGGGAACTTGTAGTTTACTACAGATCTCGCAATTTTTCGCATACTGATACTACAAACTGAATTTCAGCTGAAGTAGTAGGCATCGCTAGTGTAGTAGGGGGTTTGGAAAACAGCCATTGAATCAACGCTTTAATGAGGATCAGACATGATCTAAACTATCTTTACTAACAGTGTTAATCCCCAAACTGTCTGTTCTCAGAAGAATTAATCCTCTCAAAACCTAAGATGAGGTGTGTTGAAAATAAGAAATGAACTCTACACTGCAAAAACTGAAATCCAAGCAAGTCATTGTCTCATTTTTAGCAAAAAAAAGTTTTATTGGTCTTGATATGAGCTACATTCAACTGATAAGTCCAGGAAAATGTCTTATTTCAAGTCATTTAAAAACAAAAAATGAGGTCTGAATTGAATTGTACAGGGCTTCCTAATAACTACCAACTGACGTTAATGATGTTCTAAAATGGTTATAAAAAAACTAAAGGAAAAAAAGTGTCTCAGCTAAATTTATCCTGATGTGGAGTTTTGCCTCATATAAAAACATTACATTTTATGAAACGAGAGACTTTAATCTTTCAAATGAGGTGATACTGATGAATTTTAACCTCATGGTTTTGCAGTTACAAGCTTTGAAACATAGGGTGGTAAGAAGGCAAGAATTAGGTTGTGTGTAAGGGGTTAAAAGGTTTTTTTTTTATCAATGAAAGAAACAGTCAAACAGGGACACCGTTCTTGTCTATCAACTCTAGGTGGCGCCAGAGTCTTTCTCTAGTCCTAGTTCTTCTCAGTCATGGTGTTTGTCAGTGTTGAACCAAAGAGAAGCTTCAGTCCTTCATGAAAGACCCCCTGTGTGCCCCCTCCTTTAGCAGTTTTGCAGGGATCCTGGTTTTAGGATTCACTCCACTGATGGCGACTGTGTCCCTGTTTACTCCTTTGTGGGGGCATCCTCATCTTTTCAGTGTCTTTGTTTTCAGCTCTGTCTGGTGAAATGGCTGAGCCAGTTTTCAGGTGTCAGGAAAAGTTTGAATATTATTTCTAAATGAAGCCAAACACAGATCACAAGCCTTTTTCTTTATCTGTTTTCTGCCTCGTCTTCTCTGAAACCTCAAACCCTGAAAACCACACAGGAAAAGCTCTATGTTTCCACGCAGCAGCTGCAGCAGGGGCTGATGGGAGCTGTGAGGAGCTGTCAGAAAGCTGGTGTCCTGCTCTGATCTCTCAGCTCGTCCTTGTTTGTCCTCAGCAGCGTCAGAGCGTCACTTCTCCTCAGGTTGACCAGAGGAAACACAAACGCCACAGCACAAAATGCTTCTCCTCCAAGCAGCTGCTGCCCTGTGCTGTCTGTGTTCAGGTGAGTGTTTCAATCAGCCAATCAGGAGCCAACAAAGTCCACCTTTACCAAACACTGTCTCACTCACCTTCACCTGTCTGTCTCTGTGTCTGCAGCTCTGCTCACCACGGCAGAAGAGCTGATTCAGGAGGACTTAACTCTGACCAGGAGAGTCGGAGAACAAGTCTCCTTCAGCTGTGGACAAACTGACAGATGTGATCGTAACTGGGTTCTCTGGTACCAGAAGAAAGACACAGAAACATTCAGAATGATTCTTCATATGAAAAGGTCTACTGGTGATGTTTATAAAGACCCCTACAGTCATCCTCAGAAAGATGATTTCTCAGCTGTAAACAAACAGAACGGCTGTGAGTTACAGATCCAGAGTGTTAATGTTTCTCATTCAGCCACCTACTACTGCTCCTGTTGGAAATATCCCCCCCACAGTGAGAAATGTTGTGAGCAGCCTGAACAAAAACCAACAGATGAACAGATGTCACTCAGAGAGCAGAAACCACAGACAGAGTCACAAACATGATGAACTGAGAAACTCATTTCTCTGCTGATGACAGGAACACTTCATTATATTATATTATATTATATTATATTATATTATATTGTTTCATTAGAGTCGAGGTCAGAGCTCAACCCTAAACACTCTCGACCTGTTCATGCTCAACTTTTTGGATCATTTTGAGATCAATGAAAGGATCCTATACAAGGTACTGTTTGTTTTCTTTTACTTTCTCTCCTCATTTTTTTTTGTTTTCATCATCACTTTTAGTAAAATGTGAGTCCAGATAAAATCCAGAGCTTCATGATTTGACTGAACTGATCCTGATGTTTTCATGAAGCCTGAGCTCAGTAAAGAATTCTTGTGTTTATATTCTGATACATTCAGCTCATTTAGAAACTTTATTTACATTTAAACTCACAGATTTACAGATCTACAGCTCCACAATAACAGGAAGAATCAACCATAGGATAAAAACAGAGGCTATGCTAATGCTAACATGCTGACAAGCTGATCAGAGTTCAACATGGATTAAAACAGACACAACTCTGTAGTGGAGGTCACTGCATCAATAAAAACAGACATGGACCACATGGGCTCTGAATGACTTTATCTGCCAATGGGATAAGAAAAAAGTTTCTTGTTTTAGGACATCTTTCTAATCTCAAGAAACTTTACGAGTGAATTTTTCTTATCTCATTGGCAGATTGTTTTTACTTGTTACAAGCAATTCAGACCTCATTGTTGTCCTTAAATAACTTGAAATGAGACATTTTTATGAACTAGTCTGGTGAATGTGGCTCAAGTCAAGAAAAATAAGACAATTTTTACCACAAATAAGTCATAATGATTTGGTTAGATTTCCGTTTTTGCAGATTTGGGGTAAACAGAGTGAAATGTTTGATGAAGTGAGCTCAGCTCTGAAAAAGAGGAGAAAAGAAGAGACAGACCTGTTGATGTGAACTTTAGAGAAAAACTTCATGGAGCTGAAATCTGATCCTGGTTCATCCTCTGACTCATTCAGCAGCTCACAGGTTTTTGTACGACGCTTTCTCACTGTGGGAGGTGGAGTGTCATACCTCATCTTTGGCTCTGGGACTAAACTGTTTGTAACAGGTAAGAAATCAANTTAGATTTCCGTTTTTGCAGATTTGGGGTAAACAGAGTGAAATGTTTGATGAAGTGAGCTCAGCTCTGAAAAAGAGGAGAAAAGAAGAGACAGACCTGTTGATGTGAACTTTAGAGAAAAACTTCATGGAGCTGAAATCTGATCCTGGTTCATCCTCTGACTCATTCAGCAGCTCACAGGTTTTTGTACGACGCTTTCTCACTGTGGGAGGTGGAGTGTCATACCTCATCTTTGGCTCTGGGACTAAACTGTTTGTAACAGGTAAGAAATCAAATTCTACTCTTTATTTTGTGAAATTAATTTCTGCTCCTTCATGTGTCTCATTTGTTCCTGTTTTTGATTTGGATCATTTTTTCAGCTTTTGTAAAATATAAAGTTCATCATTCATGTCAGAAGTTTAAAGCTCTCTGCACATCTGAACTTAGTTTATTTTGTATTTGATCTGTGAGGAAAGAGCTGATCATTCAAATGTTAGAAATAAACTTTACTCTACAAATTTACTTCACTGTCAGTCAGTTTGAATAATTTCTTCTTCCTTTAAAACAAGAGAACATGATTTATGCTAAAATGATCCCACACTGCAAAAAACAAAACAAAACAAAAAGAAACTCTAAGTAAGTGTTAATGTCTTGTTTTTGTAAAAAATGTAGTTCAGGATGAACATGAGCCACATTTACCAGTCTAGAAAAATGTCTTGTTTTAAGTCTGAAATACTTGAAACGGGGAAAAATAATCTGCCAATGGGATAAGAAATAAAATAAGTTAGATGTGAAGAAACTTGACGAGCATTTTTTTCTTGCGCCTTTGGCAGATTTTTTACTCATCACAAGCAATTCAAACATCATTTTTGTCTCTAAACATCTTAAAATAAGACATGTTTCTGAACTGAAAAGGTAAATGAGGATCATATGAAGTCTAAAAAGACATTTTGCTGTGCAAGTGTAGAGTTAAAAAAAGACTCATTAGTTTTTCATTTGTACTGTTTATTTATCTGTGTGATGCACATAAAGAAAAATGTGCAATGGTTCGACTATTTTAATCTTTACTCGCTGTCCTTCTTTTACAATTGAATTTATTTCATATAATTTAATCATGATTCTGTTCGTTAAAGCAGCCGCTGAGTCGACATCATCTCTGAATGAAACTAAGTCAAATAAAACTCAGTAAAACGATTTTTTATTCTTGTTTGGCCTAAACAGAGTTTGATCTTTGGATGATGTGGCTGTCTTTATTTATTATCTTCATTTAAAGATGTAATTCCTCTTTAATAAGGTCTCAAATTTGAAACAGAAAAAAAAAAACTAAAAAAAGAAAAATACTGAAATAACTTGAAACAGTTGCTATATTGTAGAAAAAGTTTAACAGTGGTGAAAACGTGTCAAAATTTGACGTTTTGGATCAACAACAGGTCATTTTTGTGATTCATGTAGATTTCCATTTGATTTACCTATTTATTTATTTATTTTAATTTTTATTCATGAATATATTTATTCTTTTATTGGCGCTAGCTAGCTTGTTTGGCCGACATGCAATCTGTTTTCTTGCGTTTTAAAGATGTGCTCGTGTCTGTTTGTTAAATGTAGCTGCTTTGTCATGTTGCTGATGCATGACTGTGTCGTTCTCGCTCTTTAGGCATGTACCGTAATTAATTTCTCTGGTTCAAAAAACAATCAAAAGATGATAAATGGAATATAATTTATTGTGGTGGTAATGAGTGTATGTGTATTTTAACATTCTTCATTCAGATGATATTTTCTTATTAATTCTTAAAAGAAAACAACACAACTAATCACACAGCTGTCGTATGAAGTTTTCCTCTGTTGTTGTTTTCTGTGAGTAACTGATGTGAATCTTTAAAGCTGAAGAAAACTGTTGAAAGTGCAGAAAGAAAGTAAAGAAAGAAAGTCAGTGAATAATGTGTCTGACAGAGTTTGACACAGTTGATGTGAGTTTGTCCTGAAGAGAGAGAAGTTGAGTGATCAGAGCCCGTTTGCCTCCTCAGATGAGCGCGTGGTGAAGCCCGTGGTGAGCGTTTACCCAGCAGTACCCAGAGCCCAGCTGGAGGGGAAGAAGAGCTCCCTGCTGTGTGTGGCCTCAGACATGTTTCCTCCTCTGGTCCAGATCTCCTGGAAAAGACAGAAGGAGGACGGTGGTCTGGAGGTGCTGCCCCCTGCTGACGGAGAGCAGCTGCAGCTCACAGAGTCTGGATGCACCGCGTCTGTTCTGAAGCTCCAACAGAGAGAAGAAAACTTAGAGAATTACATCTGCTCTGTGAAACATGAGGGGGTAATCAAGACAGGTGAAGACATCTTTGCCCCAAAAATGTACATGACCAACAAATACACTCATATCCACGTTCAGATCAGTATTTGTCAGTCTGAACCTGGGTGGAGGGTACGTTCAAATCCCACGCCAGGTCTTAGTTGGTGCACGAAAATTTCATATCAGAGGGGAGTGCAGCACAGTAAAGAAAATGAGTCTGTGATGGAGAATTATTGCATCATATGAGTGCAGAGTATTTTGTGCAATACTTATTAAGTTAAATTAGACATGGCAACATAAATGTATCTAACATTTCAGTCTTCTTTTGTCAATATCTGCAAAATACATATAAAAACAGCGTGAGCTGTCAGCTGGTTTTTCATATAACAAATACCTGCTTCTTATAACAATTTATTGTAAAAATTAGAGTGGTCATTTACTGTGACCACTTCTACTTCCACAGTTAAGTCTGTAGAGAATATCAATATCTTTTGGAGTATATTTTTTATGGAAGCAGTATTGATCATAGGATTTACAAGAAGATTACAGATTCACTTCTAACAATATCATTGTATAAAACTGGACTGTGTTCAAAAAAGTGAACTATTTAATAACAAAAAGTGTTCATTTACGTGTGATCACAAGCGATTGGCTCATTTTGTGGTACAAATAACGGTAAACTCAGGTTTTTAGATCAAATAATTTGTGGTTCTACACATGGAAAATGTTTTATTATCATCGGTCACAGTGCAGGTTCGTCCAAATAACTAGGGGTATTATTTAAATTACGATTGTTTTCAGCCACCAGATTCATCAATACCTGATCAGGTGTACGCCTTAATTGGCCCTGGTACGCAC
>RPOG01002732.1:32290-82580 GCA_008086565.1 Thalassoma bifasciatum
TAATCCAGTCTTAGTTATTTGGTTAGTTTTCTTTCAGTCAAACTGCTCGTAGCTGAAAATAAACTTTGTCCAAAAAGCTGAATTCTGAAAAAACTTGAAAAAGTTTTTGATCCATAACAACAAAGATGTGAATAAAACACACACACACTGGAAATTCTGATGTTTATTCAGAAAGTTGCTCAGTAAAATAATAATAAAAAGCCTGCTGTGCTCACACAATACAACATTTAAAAAAGCTGAAAGTTTAAATTCTTCATATAAATTGTAGCTTGAATCAACAGTAAGAAGGTGAATTTGAAGGAGCGGTTGTGAAGATTTGATTGATTTCTTTCTCTAAGGCTGCAGAGATTGATCCATTGAACAAACAGCCTCCACGTTTGAATGTGCGTTTGTAGCTGCTGAGAAAAGCGTTGACAGAGCTGATGAGGTTTGATGATGAGGCTGAGAAGAGGCCAGCAGAAGACAGTCAGTCAGCACATGAGCAGCTGATGGACGCTGGTTTGTTTGTGAGGATCCTCAGCAGAGAGAGTCCACAGCAGAAAACCAGACTCTTCACTATCAGCAGAGAGTAGAGACCAGAGAGCAGCTTCAGCCTGCACTCAGACTGGAACAACACTGATGGAGAGAGAGAGAGAAACACACATGGAGACAGAGGTTAATGAGTGTGTGGTCCCTGTGTCTAGAGACTAAAGTGTGTGTGGTTCTTACTCTGGCTCTGCTGCTGAGCTTTGTGGAGCTGGATGGGGAGGGAGAGACCTCCTGTCCTCCGACGTCGACCTTGAAGACATTTTCTCAGTCTTTCTTTTCAAAGAAGTAGAGACTAGACTAGTACTTCGACTTAGTCTGAAGTGGTTATAAAGAAAAAAGAAGAAGAAGAAGAACACCTTGTTCTTTGGCCTCCACTCTGCCGTCCTCGTGCTGCACAGAGCAGACGTATTTCTCTGCGCTGTTCTCTCTCTGACGGCGTTGGAGGATCAGGATGGAGACGATGCTGCGTCCAGACTCTGTGAGCTGCAGCTGCTCTCCGTCAGCAGGGGGCAGCACCTCCAGACCACCGTCCTCCTTCTGTCTTTTCCAGGAGATCTGGACCAGAGGAGGAAACATGTCTGAGGCCACACACAGCAGGGAGCTCTTCTTCCCCTCCAGCTGGGCTCTGGGTGCTGCTGGGTAAACGCTCACCACGGGCTTCACCACGCGCTCATCTGAGGAGGCAAACGAGCTCTGATCACTCAACTTCTCTCTCTTCAGGACAAACTCACATCAACTGTGTCAAACTCTGTCAGACACATTATTCACTGACTTTCTTTCTGCACTTTCTTTCTACACTTTCAACAGTTTTCAGCTTTAAAGATTCACATCAGTTACTCACAGAAAACAACAACAGAGGAAAACTTCATACGACAGCTGTGTGATTGCAGTTGTTTTCTTTTAAGAATTAAGAAGAAAATATCATCTGAATGAAGAATATTAAAATACACATACACTCATTACCCCCACAATAAATTATATTCCATTTATCATCTTTTGATTATTTTTTGAACCAGAGAAATTAATTACGGTAAATGGCCTAAAGAGCGAGAACGACACAGTCATGCATCAGCAACATGACAAAGCAGCTACATTTAACTAACAGACACGAGCGCATCTTTAAAACGCAAGAAAACAGATTGCATGTCGGCCAAACAAGCTAGCTAGGGCCAATAAAAGAATAAATATATTCATGAATAAAAATGAAAATAAACAAATAGGTAAATCAAATAGAAATCTACATGAATCACAAAAATGACCTGTTGTTGATCCAAAACGTCAAATTTTGACAAGTTTTCACCTCTGTTCAACTTTTTCTACAATATAGCAACTGTTTCAAGTTATTTCAGTATTTTTCTTTTTTTAGTTTTTTTTTCCTGTTTCAAATTTGAGACCTTATTTAAGAGGAATTACATCTTTAAATGAAGATAATAAATAAAGACAGCCACATCATCCAAAGATCAAACTCTGTTTAAGCCAGACAAGAAAAAAAAAATCATTTTACTGAGTTTTATTTGACTCAGTTTCATTCAGAGATGATGTCGACTCAGCGGCTGCTTTAACAAACAGAATCATGATTAAATTATATGAATGAATTCAAATGTAAAAGAAGGACAGTGAGTAAAGATTTTAATAGTCGAACCATTGCACATTTTTCTTTATGTGCATCACACAGATAAATAAACAGTGCAAATAAAAAACGAATGAGTCTTTTTTTAACTCTACACTTGCACCGAAAATGGTTTTTTTAGACTTAATATGATCCTCATTTACCTTTTCAGTTCAGAAACATGTCTTATTTTAAGATGTTTAGAGACAAAAATGATGTTTGAAACGCTTGTGATGAGTAAAAAATCTGTCAACGGCCCAAGAAAAAATTGCTCGTCAAGTTTCTTCACATTTAACTTATTTTATTTTTTTTCCCATTGGCAAACTATTTTTCTCCGTTTCAAGTATTTCAGACTTGAACAAGACATTTTTCTAGACTGGTAAATGTGGCTCATATTAATTCTGAAACTACATTTTTTACAAAATAAGACATTATCACTTTTTCTTTTGCAGTGTGGGATCATTTTAGTATAAATCATCTTCTCTTGTTTTAAAGGAAGAAGAAATTATTCTAACTGACTGACAGTGAAGTAAATTTGTAGAGTAAAGTTTATTTCTAACATTTGAATGATCAGATCTTTTTAACAGATCAAATCTAAAATAAACTAAGTTCAGATGTGCAGAGAGCTTTAAACTTCTGACATGAATGATGAACTTTATATTTTACAAAAGCTGGAAAAATGATCCAAATCAAAAACAGGAACAAATGAGACACATGAAGGAGCAGAAATTCATTTAACAAAATAAAAAGTAGAATTTGTTTCTTACCTGTTACAAACAGTTTAGTCCCAGAGCCAAAGATGAGGTACCCTCTGCCTCCCACAGTGAAAAAGCGTTGTACAAAAACCTGTGAGCTGCTGAATGAGTCAGAGGATGAACCAGGATCAGATTTTAGCTCCATGAAGTTTTTCTCTAAAGTTCACATCAACAGGTCTGTCTCTTCTTTTCTCCTCTTTTTCAGAGCTGAGCTCACTTCATCAAACATTTCACTCTGTTTACCCCAAATCTGCAAAAACGGAAATCTAAGCAAATCATTTTGACTTATTTGTAGTAAAAATGGTCTTATTTTTCTTGACTTGAGCCACATTCACCAGACTAGTTCATAAAAATGTCTCATTTCAAGTTATTTAAGGACAACAATGAGGTCTGAATTGCTCGTAACAAGTAAAAACAATCTGCCAATGAGATAAGAAAAATTCACTGGTAAAGTTTCTTGAAATTAGAAAGATGTCCTAAAACAAGAAACTTTTTTCTTATCCCATTGGCAGATAAAGTCATTCAGAGCCCATGTGGTCCATGTCTGTTTTTATTGATGCAGTGACCTCCACTACAGAGTCATGTCTGTTTTAATCCATGTTGAACTCTGATCAGCTAGTTCACATGTTAGCATTAGCACAGCACCTGTTTTTATCCTATGGTTGATTGTTGCTGTTATTGTGGAGCTGTAGATCTGTAAATCTGTGAGTTTAAATGTAAATACAGTTTCTAAATGAGCTGAATGTATCAGAATATAAACACAAGAATTCTTTACTGAGCTCAGGCTTCATGAAAACATCAGGATCAGTTCAGTCAAATCATGAAGCTCTGGATTTTCTCTGGACTCACATTCTACTAAAAGAGAACAATGAAACAAAATAACAAGGAAGAAAGTAAAAAGAAAACAAACAGTACCTCTTGTAGGATCCTTTCATTGATCTCAAAATGGTCCAAAAAGTTGAGGATGAACAGGTCGAGAGTGTTTAGAGTTTAAATGATCTCAGTCTGAGCTCTGAGGCTTTAGTCACTGATCATTTCACTCTACAGACAAACTAACAGAGTCAAGTTAGACTCAAATAATATAATATAATATAATATAATATAATATAATATAATATGATATAATGAAGTGTTCCTGTCAGCAGTAGAGAAATGAGTTTCTCAGTTCATCATGTTTGTGACTCTGTCTGTGGTTTCTTCTCTCTGAGTGACATCTGTTCATCTGTTGGTTTTTGTTCAGGCTGCTCACAACATTTCTCACTGTGGGAGACTCGTTTCCAACAGGAGCAGTAGTAGGTGGCTGAATGAGAGAGTTTAACACTCAGGATCTGTAACTCACAGCCGTTCTGTTTGTTTACAGCTGAGAAATCATCTTTCTGAGGATGACCAAAGCCTTTTCTTACTTCATCAGCAGACCTGTCTATATAAAGAATCACTCTGAATGTTTCTGTGTCTTTCTTCTGGTACCAGTAAACAAAGGGACCATCACATCTGTCAGTTTGTCCACAGCTGAAGGAGACTTGTTCTCCGACTCTCCTGGTCAGAGTTAAATCCTCCTGAATCAGCTCTTCTGCCGTGGTGAGCAGAGCTGCAGACACAGAGACAGACAGGTGAAGGTGAGTGAGACAGTGTTTGGTAAAGGTGGACTTTGTTGGCTCCTGATTGGCTGATTGAAACACTCACCTGAACACAGACAGCACAGGGCAGCAGCTGCTTGGAGGAGAAGCATTTTGTGCTGTGGCGTTTGTGTTTCCTCTGGTCGACCTGAGGAGAAGTGACGCTCTGACGCTGCTGAGGACAAACAAGGACGAGCTGAGAGATCAGAGCAGGACACCAGCTTTCTGACAGCTCCTCACAGCTCCCATCAGCCCCTGCTGCAGCTGCTGCGTGGAAACATAGAGCTTTTCCTGTGTGGTTTTCAGGGTTTGAGGTTTTAGAGAAGACGAGGCAGAAAACAGATAAAGAAAAAGGGTTGTGATCTGTGTTTGGCTTCATTTAGAAATAATATTCAAACTTTTCCTGACACCACAGAAAAACAAACTGCAGACTGTTTGTGGAAAGGATTTTCATGAAGGACTGAAGCTTCTCTTTGGTTCAACACTGACAAACACCATGACTGAGAAGAACCAGGACTAGAGAAAGACTCTGGCGCCACCTAGAGTTGATAAACAAGAACAATGTCCCTGTTCAACTGTTTCTTTCATTGATAAAAAAAAAAAAACCTTTTAACCCCCTACACTCCACCCAATTCTTGCCTTTTTACCATGCTATGTTTCAAAGCTTATTACTGTAGAACCATAAGGTCAAAATTCATCAGTATCACCTCATTTGAAAGATTAAAGTCTCTAGTTTCAGAAAATGTCATGTTTTTATATGTGGCTAAAGTCCACATCAGGATAAATGCGGCTGAAACACTTTTTTCCTTTGTTTTTTATAACCATTTTTGAACATCATTAACTTCAGTTAGTAGTTATTAGGAAGCCCTGTACAATTCAATTCAGACCTCATTTTTTGTTTTTAAATGACTTGATATAAGACATTTTCCTGGACTTATCAGTTGGATGTAGCTCATATCAAGACTAATAAAACTTTTTTTTTACTAAAAATGAGACATAATGACTCGCTTGGATTTCAGTTTTTGCAGTGTAGAGTTCACTTCTTATTTTCAACACACCTCATCTTAGGTTTTGAGAGCATTAATTATTCTGAGATCAGACAGTTTGGAGATTAACACTGTTCGTAAAGATAGTTTAGATCATGTCTGATCCTCATTAAAGCGTTGATTCAATGGCTGTTTTCCAAACCCCCTCCTACACTAGCGATGCCTACTACTTCAGCTGAAATTCAGTTTGTAGTATCAGTATGCGAAAACTTGCGAGATCTGTAGTAAACTACAAGTTCCCGGATGTTTCTACTGATCCGGGAAAATTTCTCAGGCCGTTTTCAAATTCGCCGACTACATACTACTTTCCAATGCAGTATGAAGTAGACACTGATACTGCATACTGTATTTGAATGTAGTTTGTAGTATGACAGTTCTGTTTGGTCTGTATTGTAGTTTGCTACACTGGTTTCCAGTTTGAGGAATGGGAGAGTAAAGCTGATGGATTTTTTTTCTTGACTTTTCCATAATTAATTATTATCAAGTTATATTAGGAAAACTTAATAAATATTGAATCAATATTCTCCAGAAAAAAAAACCTCTAAAGTTTAAAGGAAAATGTTGGAATTTACAGGTTTGGGAAGTCGCAAATTTAACGCACAGAACAGGATTAAAACACAGACTTCCTCTGTAGTTGTTACAAATGATAATTGGTCAAAACGCTTTGAACTGCATTAGTTTTACCAGGAGACCTCTGGCCTTTGTAATAACTGTAGAGGACGTGTGTGTTTAAATGTGGATGTATACTGCAGCAAAATTAATCACATTTGATTTTTAGTATTATACCATATGTTATTCATTGAAAATAATCTGGAGTGGATTGACTTTTTACTTTTAGAGATGATGGAAAAGCTGTTTCTGATAATGCAGGTATGATTTCAAATATGTTTATAGGATAATGATAACGTATACCATGTAAGCACCCCACTTAAATTATGTTTTAGGGTTTTACACTTGAATTGTTCCACTGCTTCGCCCAAACTTTCTCCAGTTTCCGTCATTTTCAATTCAGACCTGCGTCCAGGCGCTTTGCATTGTGGGAAACAGTACGCCAGGTAGACTGGTCAGATGCATACTGAGAAATTTTTGTTTGTTTGTCAATTTGTGGGCGCTCACCAACTCCACTTAATGACTGTGGATGACCTTATTTAGTCGAGTTGATGTTGTGTTGTTGTTTTTACACTTTGCCAGGGTCTCTATTTTCACTTCACTGTCCTTTCTTTGTCGCCATTTAGACGAGTGAAGTAGTACTTTCTCGACAAATGAAAATGGTTTAAGTATTTTCGGGGATTTAGTAAATTCACTTTTTATTTTCAACTAACAGCCTACGTGGGTAATGAGGACGCAGTTTTTCTAGATGTAAAAATAAAAAGTGACTTGGTTTCAGATTTATTTTCAATACACGATAACTTTTGATGCAAGAGCAAAAATCAAATATGGTGATTTTGCTGAAATAAACTTTTATACCTTTACAAATTTGATAAAATCAGGACTCTTATCTCTCCCTGGATTTGATGTTTTTCTAAATAAATCAAAAATGTTCCATGAACCACAAAAAATAATGAAAAAAACATAAAAATTCTCAAAAAAATTACAACTTCCTTCACATGCTTAATTTCATTTATTTATTTTCCTTTGTATCTCACTGACATCTAATTTAACTTATCTACTTTTATTGCTCCTGTAACTTCACCAATAATTTATTTGGTGAATTAATGACTGAAATGTACTCATGGTTTATTTGTGATAAAATTAAACATAAGAAAAAAAACCATCAGCTCCACTTCCTGAAACAGAAATCCAGAGTAGTATACGACTAAACAGGTCCAACAAAACAGTCAGACTTCATACATGTGAAAGTAGTAGGTAGTAGGCAGTGCCGACTACCTACTACTTTCACATGTAGAATGTCGTGGGTGGTTTGGAAAACAGCCAATCTCACTTGGTCCTGATGACAGTGAAGATCCACAAGATGGCAGCGTGTTCACAGCAGACTCAACAGTGATGCTTCACTCATCAATGTGAATACAACACTTCTGCAACAAGCTGCCACTGAGAGGAGCTTAGAACAGTAAAAGTAGAAATAAATGAATTAATTAGAAAAGTCCATCAGAGACAACAGCTTGTCTATAATTCTCTTGTCAGCCTCCAACTCCACAGGGTCCAGGACTGAACTGGACTTCAACACTCCTTGTAACATTACTATTATTGAAACACTACTTTTCTTGGTTCAAGACAACTTTGGATGGGATACAAAATGATGAGGTCATGTATTTACTAACAGTTGCATTGCGCTGTTGTTTGGAACGTGACAACAAACTTTGTATATTTGAACCTTCGTTTAGTAGCCGGCTACATTTAGCACTACTCACAGCCTGGTGCTCTGAGACATATCAGTACCATGTAACATTAGTGAATCCTGGTTCTGTCCTATCAGTGCTCATCTACCAAGCAGAGCAAATGTTACATCATTGTTTTAGCCTCTTCCGTCTCTTTTCTGTCAGATAGTCCAGCCCCAGTGTCCAGAATTACTTCTAGATTAATCACAGAAATAGTTTTCAGCACAGATAAAAAAAAAACAAAAACAGATTTCTCTTCTCACTGATAAACTTTGTCAGCTAATGTGGTGTTGTCATAGAGACTTGGACTTATCGATCCGCTCCAGTCCAACCTGAAACTGAGAAATAGCACTGAGAAATAACTTATTTTAGTGCTGATAATCTCATTTCTATTTTGGTGGGTTATGATCAGGCACATATCATCACTTAGAAAGTCTTCACAGTCCCATTGAGCTCTAAATTGATTTAATTTAAAGTAAGAATTATTCTTAATCTTCGATAGTAAAGATCATGTTCAAGGGTAAAGACGACGACATGGATAGACAGATGGATGTCTGGCACCCTCTATTGGTGACTGCAAAAACTGAAATCCAAGCAAGTCATTATGTCTCATTTTTAGTTAAAAAAAAGTTGTATTAGTCTTGATATGAGCTACATTCAACTGATAAGTCCAGGAAAATGTCTTATTTCAAGTCATTTAAAAACAAAAAATGAGGTCTGAATTGAATTGTACAGGGCTTCCTAATAACTACCAACTGAAGTTAATGATGTTCAAAAATGGTTATAAAAAAACTAAGGAAAAAAAGTGTTTCAGCCGCATTTATCCTGATGTAGACTTTTGCCACATATTAAAACATGACATTTTATGAAACAAGAGACTTTAATCTTTCAAATGAGGTGATACTGATGAATTTTGACCTCATGTTCTACGGTTATAAGCTCTGAAACGTAACATGGTAAATGGGGGTTAAAAGGTTTTTTTTATATCAATGAAAGACAAAGTCAAACAGAGACGTTGTTCTTGTTTATCAACTCTAGGTGGCGCCAGAGTTCTTTTCTAGTCCTGGTTCTTCTCAGTCATAATGTTTGTCAGTGTTGAACCAAAGAGAAGCTTCAGTCCTTCATGAAAATCCTCATTTTTTTCAGTGTCTTTATTTTCCGCTCTGTCTGGTGAAATGGTTGAGCCAGTTTTCTTCTAAAAATGAATAAATATTCAGTTTTTCCACAAACAGTCCGCAGTTTGTTTTTCTGTGGTGTCAGGAAAAGTTTGAATATTATTTGTAAATGAAGCCAAACACAGATCACAACCCTTTTTTCTTTATCTGTTTTCTGCCTCGTCTTCTCTGAAACCTCAAACCCTGAAAACCACACAGGAAAAGCTCTATGTTTCCACACAGCAGCTGCAGCAGGGGCTGATGGGAGCTGTGAGGAGCTGTCAGAAAGCTGGTGAGGACGAGACTAGAGAGTCGAGCAGGAACAAACAGGAGTCGTCGCAGTCTCGCAGTGAAGAGGAGTCCAACTGGTCTCCTTTGTGTTTGCGGTGTCCACAAAATGCTTCTCCTCCAAGCAGCTGCTGCCCTGTGCTGTCTGTGTTCAGGTGAGTGTTTCAATCAGCCAATCAGGAGCCAACAAAGTCCACCTTTACCAATCACTGTCTCACTCACCTTCACCTGTCTGTCTCTGTGTCTGCAGCTCTGCTCACCACGGCAGAAGAGCTGATTCAGGAGGATTTAACTCTGACCAGGAGAGTCGGAGAACAAGTCTCCTTCAGCTGTCAAACTGACAGATGTGATTATGACTGGGTTTTCTGGTACCAGAAGAAAGACACAGA
Source organism: Thalassoma bifasciatum (assembly GCA_008086565.1). Classification (NCBI taxonomy): domain Eukaryota; kingdom Metazoa; phylum Chordata; class Actinopteri; order Labriformes; family Labridae; genus Thalassoma; species Thalassoma bifasciatum. The sequence goes on from RPOG01002732.1 coordinate 42,015, forward strand.
AACATTCAGAGTGATTCTTTATATAGACAGGTCTGATGATAAAGTTCATAAAGACTCCTACAATCATCCTCAGAAAGATGATTTCTCAGCTGTAAACAAACAGAACGGCTGTGAGTTACAGATCCGGAGTGTTCAACTCTCTCATTCAGCCACCTACTACTGCTCCTGTGATAAAGATGATGCACACAGTGAGAAATGTTGTGAGCAGCCTGAACAAAAACCAACAGATGAACAGATGTCACTCAGAGAGCAGAAACCACAGACAGAGTCACAAACATGATGAACTGAGAAACTCATTTCTCTACTGCTGACAGGAGCACTTCATTATATTATAGTATATTATATTATATTATATTATATTATATCATTTGAATCTAAATTGACTCTGTCAGTTTGTCTGTAGAGTGAAATGATCAGTGACTAAAGCCTCAGAGCTCAGACTGAGATCATTTAAACTCTAAACACTCTCGACCTGTTCATCCTCAACTTTTTGGACCATTTTGAGATCAATGAAAGGATCCGACACAAGGTACTGTTTGTTTTCTTTTACTTTCTCTCCTTATTTTTTTTTTCTTTTCATTGTTCTCTTTATCATTTTACACTCAGGTCTATTTTAGGTCTCGAAGTACTAAACTGACTTGACTAGGACTACAAAAGTACTTCGGACTCGAGTCATTTCTTAAGAACACAAATATAAGACTATGTAAGTCGAGTAAATCTTTGAAATAAATGTAAATTTGAGTGTCTAAATGTCTAGATGTCGAGGTGTTATTGTCGTTGTTGGTTGGTCAGGATAAAAACAGGGGCTATGCTAATGCTAACATGCTAACGAGCTGATCAGAGTTCAACATGGATTAAAACAGACATGACTCTGTAGTGGAGGTCACTGCATCAATAAAAACAGACATGGACCACATGGGCTCTGAATGACTTTATCTGCCAATGGGATAAGAAAAAGTTTCTTGTTTTAGGACATCTTTCTAATCTCAAGAAACTTTACCAGTGAGTTTTTCTTATCTCATTGGCAGATTGTTTTTACTTGTTACGAGCAATTCAGACCTCATTGTTGTCCTTAAATAACTTGAAATGAGACATTTTTATGAACTAGTCTGGTGAATGTGGCTCAAGTCCAGAAAAATAAGACAATTTTTACCACAAATAAGTCATAATGATTTGCTTAGATTTGGCAAAAACGTCTAAACCCCATTTGTCTCACTTTACAAACTACTTCACTCGAGTCGAGACTTTTTCTCCTCTTTTCTTCTCTGTCTGGACAACTACACTTGAAATCTCTTTTTGAAGTACCTCGACTTTAGACTAGGACCAAGTACCTCTGACTCATTCAGCAGCTCACAGGTTTTTGTACGACGCTTTCTCACTGTGGAAGTCAGCAGATGGTACTACATCTTTGGCTCTGGGACTAAACTGTTTGTAACAGGTAAGAATCAAATTCTACTTTTTATTTTGTGAAATTAATTTCTGCTCCTTCATGTGTCTCATTTGTTCCTGTTTTTGATTTGGATCATTTTTCCAGCTTTTGTAAAATATAAAGTTCATCATTCATGTCAGAAGTTTAAAGCTCTCTGCACATCTGAACTTCATTTATTTTGTATTTGATCTGTGAGGAAAGAGCTGATCATTCAAATGTTGAACTTTACAATATATTTTACTGCCAGTCAGTTAGAATAATTTCTTCTTCCTTTAAAACAAGAGAACATGGTTTATTCTACCCATACTGCAAAAGAAAAAAAATGTTATCTAAGTAAGTGTTAATGTCTTATTTTTGGAAAAAATGTGGTTTTAGAATTAATGAGACACATTGACCAGACCAGTCTAGAAAAATGTCTTGTTTCAAGTCTGAAATACTCGTAACAAGGAAAAATAATTTGCCAATGGGATGAGAAATAAAATTGGTTAAATGTGAAGAAACTTGAAGTGCAATTTTTTTCTTGAGCCGTTGGCAGATTTTTTATTTTTTTTACTTATTTCGTACAATTGGCAGATTTTTTTTACTCAGTACAAGAAGTTCAAACATTTTTGTCTCTAAACATCTTGAAATATGACATGTTTCTGGACTGGAAAGGTAAATGAGGCTCATATTAAGTTCAAAAAGACATTTCTACAAAAACTAAGCCACTAACACTGTTTTCAGTTTGTTGTCGTGCAAGAGTAGAGTAAAAAGACTCATTAATTTTCATATTCACTGTTTATTTATGTGATACACAGAAAGAAAAATGTGCAATGGTTTGACTATTGAAAGCTGTACTCACTGTCCTGTCTTTACATTTGAATTCATTTCATATAATTTAATCATGATTCTGTTTGTTAAAGCAGCTGCTGAGTCGACTTCATCACCAAATGAAATCAAGTCAAATAAAACTCAGTAAAATGATTTTTTATTCTTGTCTGGCTTAAACAGAGTTTGATCTTTGGATGATGTGGCTGTCTTTATTTATTATCTTCATTTAAAGATGTAATTCCTCTTTATAAGGTCTCAAATTTGTAACAGGAAAAAAGCTAAAAAAAGAAAAATACTGAAATAACTTGAAACAGTTGCTATATTGAAGAAAAAGTTTAACAGTGGTGAAAACTTGTCAAAATTTGCCGTTTTGGATCAACAACAGGTCATTTTTGTGATTCATGTAGATTTCCATGTGATTTACCTATTTGTTTATTTTAATTTTTATTCATGAATATATTTATTCTTTTATTGGTGCTAGCTAGCTTGTTTGGCCGACATGCAATCTGTTTTCTTGCGTTTTAAAGATGCGCTCGTGTCTGTTTGTGAAATGTAGCTGCTTTGTCATGTTGCTGATGCATGACTGTGTCGTTCTCGCTCTTTAGGCCATTTACCGTAATTAATTTCTCTGGTTCAAAAAATAATCAGAAGATGATAAATGGAATATAATTTATTGTGGGGGTAATGAGTGTATGTGTATTTTAACATTCTTCATTCAGATGATATTTTCTTATTAATTCTTAAAACAAAACAACTGTAATCACACAGCTGTCGTATGAAGTTTTCCTCTGTTGTTGTTTTCTGTGAGTAACTGATGTGAATCTTTAAAGCTGAAGAAAACTGTTGAAAGTGCAGAAAGAAAGTGCAGAAAGAAAGTCAGTTAATAATGTGTCTGACAGAGTTTGACACAGTTGATGTGAGTTTGTCCTGAAGAGAGAGAAGTTGAGTGATCAGAGCCCGTTTGCCTCCTCAGATGAGCGCGTGGTGAAGCCCGTGGTGAGCGTTTACCCAGCAGCACCCAGAGCCCAGCTGGAGGGGAAGAAGAGCTCCCTGCTGTGTGTGGCCTCAGACATGTTTCCTCCTCTGGTCCAGATCTCCTGGAAAAGACAGAAGGAGGACGGTGGTCTGGAGGTGCTGCCCCCTGCTGACGGAGAGCNTGAGTGTATGTGTATTTTAACATTCTTCATTCAGATGATATTTTCTTATTAATTCTTAAAAGAAAACAACACAACTAATCACACAGCTGTCGTATGAAGTTTTCCTCTGTTGTTGTTTTCTGTGAGTAACTGATGTGAATCTTTAAAGCTGAAGAAAACTGTTGAAAGTGCAGAAAGAAAGTAAAGAAAGAAAGTCAGTGAATAATGTGTCTGACAGAGTTTGACACAGTTGATGTGAGTTTGTCCTGAAGAGAGAGAAGTTGAGTGATCAGAGCCCGTTTGCCTCCTCAGATGAGCGCGTGGTGAAGCCCGTGGTGAGCGTTTACCCAGCAGTACCCAGAGCCCAGCTGGAGGGGAAGAAGAGCTCCCTGCTGTGTGTGGCCTCAGACATGTTTCCTCCTCTGGTCCAGATCTCCTGGAAAAGACAGAAGGAGGACGGTGGTCTGGAGGTGCTGCCCCCTGCTGACGGAGAGCAGCTGCAGCTCACAGAGTCTGGATGCACCGCGTCTGTTCTGAAGCTCCAACAGAGAGAAGAAAACTTAGAGAATTACATCTGCTCTGTGAAACATGAGGGGGTAATCAAGACAGGTGAAGACATCTTTGCCCCAAAAATGTACATGACCAACAAATACACTCATATCCACGTTCAGATCAGTATTTGTCAGTCTGAACCTGGGTGGAGGGTACGTTCAAATCCCACGCCAGGTCTTAGTTGGTGCACGAAAATTTCATATCAGAGGGGAGTGCAGCACAGTAAAGAAAATGAGTCTGTGATGGAGAATTATTGCATCATATGAGTGCAGAGTATTTTGTGCAATACTTATTAAGTTAAATTAGACATGGCAACATAAATGTATCTAACATTTCAGTCTTCTTTTGTCAATATCTGCAAAATACATATAAAAACAGCGTGAGCTGTCAGCTGGTTTTTCATATAACAAATACCTGCTTCTTATAACAATTTATTGTAAAAATTAGAGTGGTCATTTACTGTGACCACTTCTACTTCCACAGTTAAGTCTGTAGAGAATATCAATATCTTTTGGAGTATATTTTTTATGGAAGCAGTATTGATCATAGGATTTACAAGAAGATTACAGATTCACTTCTAACAATATCATTGTATAAAACTGGACTGTGTTCAAAAAAGTGAACTATTTAATAACAAAAAGTGTTCATTTACGTGTGATCACAAGCGATTGGCTCATTTTGTGGTACAAATAACGGTAAACTCAGGTTTTTAGATCAAATAATTTGTGGTTCTACACATGGAAAATGTTTTATTATCATCGGTCACAGTGCAGGTTCGTCCAAATAACTAGGGGTATTATTTAAATTACGATTGTTTTCAGCCACCAGATTCATCAATACCTGATCAGGTGTACGCCTTAATTGGCCCTGGTACGCACGATTTATAAATCACATGTGAATGTTGCTGTAAGCTCATTTATATACACAAATCTGTGCCAGTTCCCACACAAGATTGATAAATGATGCCCTTGTCTTTTTCACCAGCTCTGACAACCATTGGTCCTCCAACAGAGGCTCCAGCGACTTCACCCCCCAGACCTACAGAGATGGAGCCNTCTCTCTCTCTCTCCATCAGTGTTGTTCCAGTCTGAGTGCAGGCTGAAGCTGCTCTCTGGTCTCTACTCTCTGCTGATAGTGAAGAGTCTGGTTTTCTGCTGTGGACTCTCTCTGCTGAGGATCCTCACAAACAAACCAGCGTCCATCAGCTGCTCATGTGCTGACTGACTGTCTTCTGCTGGCCTCTTCTCAGCCTCATCATCAAACCTCATCAGCTCTGTCAACGCTTTTCTCAGCAGCTACAAACGCACATTCAAACATGTGGAGGCTGTTTGTTCAATGGATCAATCTCTGCAGCCTTAGAGAAAGAAATCAATCAAATCTTCACAACCGCTCCTTCAAATTCACCTTCTTACTGTTGATTCAAGCCACAATTTATATGAAGAATTTAAACTTTCAGCTTTTTTAGATGTTGTATTGTGTGAGCACAGCAGGCTTTTAAAAAATTTTTATAGAGCAACTTTCTGAATAAACATCAGAATTTCCAGTGTGTGTGTGTTTTATTCACGTCCTTGTTTTTATGGATCTGATTTTGGCTTCACAACAAACCGTCAAAAATTTTTTCCAGAATTCAGCTTTTTGGAAAAAGTTTATTTTCAGCTACGAGCAGTCTGACTGAAAGAAAACTAACCAAATAACTAAAACTGGATTATAAAAAAACAATTGTTTACACCGAAAAAAAATCAAATAATGACCAAAGGGAGTCAGATCAAAACAAATGATGGAAACGTCCTAGGTTGTTCATCTCTGTCAAATACCTTTAATTGTAAATTGTTCAGGATGGGTGTTAAATTTTGAAATATGTATTATATAACAGTACAATTATCAAATGGAGATTATTATTTTTAAATGTAGAAAATCTAAATAAACCTGTAATTGTAAAAAAAAAAACTCCGAACTTAACTTGGATTAAAAAAGTGAAATATTCAAGTAGGTATGATTAAATCAATCAATTATTGGATGGAGATTATTCTAATGACTCATAAAAGTCAAACTAAAACTTGAATTGTAAAAAAAAAATTAAAAAAATGACTCAACTTCAATTGAAAAAATGAATCAAAACATGACAAAATTATATTATTTAATGATTTATTCAGAAGTGACCTAGGCATCCATTTAAATTATATACATATTTTAGAATTCATTTTAATTTGGGTGAAAGATAAAACAGTTTGGAAGAAAAAAAATGTTTAATTCACACAATCAAGTCTACAAAATATGTTATTAACAAATACAGTTATATTGAGATTATGATTATGTATTATTAAAATCTATAACAAACACTCCAACTGTTAAAAACGGTCTCAAAACTAAACTACAATGAAGACAAGTTAAAAATTATAAAAAGCTCTGAACAAACTTCACCTCCATGTTGAGAAAACTGTTCTCGTGTTTCTGTGAATAAATAAATTCAATCAGCTTCAAAGTTAATTTTAGTCAGACATAAAGGAGCAAACATGACGGTGTTTGTTTTTTCTAAATGTTTTCTAAATGTGAGCTGGTGAGTTTTTAGCAGCAGGTTGAAAGCTGCTCCTTTAATAAGTGTGTGTGAAAGTGTGTGAGTGTGAAAGTGAAGTTCTACGCTGATGATTCTGTTCTTAATCCACATCAACTCACAGCTCAGGCAGCTGCTTTAAAACTTCAGCACTTTTAAATCTTTTATCAGTGTTTAAAATGTCGTCTAAGAAAACAAAAATCTTAAAGTGACGGCTCATCTTTTTCCTGACGAGTGTGAACATGAAAATAAATAAAGTTTAATGAGTTTAATGAGGAGAATCTTCTGGATCCTAAAAAGCTGCTGCTCTTTGTTTCAGACCTGGAGGTGACGGTGAAAGAGTGTGTGAGTGTGTGTGTGTGTGTGTGTGTGTGTGTGTGTGTGCAGCAGCAGCAGATCTGACTCTCTGTGGTTATTAGGACTCAGAAAAAGCTGTTGACAGCAGATCATCATTTCCTTCCTGCAGCACAGAGACAATGATCGGTGGTTTTCTGCTCTAACCGTCAGTTTGTTTGTTTTTTTCTCAGCTTTTTCAGCTCAGCAGCATCAACCACAGGAACAACCATCCACTCTGCAAGTTCGTAGTAAGGTCCTTTAGGTCAGACTAAAGTCACGACTCTTTAGTTTGTCTGAAGAAGAGCAGACGAGTCTCGCAGAAATTTTGAGAGTGACTAAGAATCTCGAAAGTTCTTTCTCCAATGTTGGACTCTACTTTCATCCTCTGACTCTGTCTGATCCTCACATTTATCACTTTAGTTTCTGTTTTCTAACTGGGACAGACAGAAAACTCACATTATTTCAGCCGAGTTCAGACTTTACTCAGACTGATCAAACCTCTGAGTCGTTTATTTCAAGCAGCTGAAGCTTTAACAATTTTAGTTTCATTTAGATTTTGTACATGTAACAATAATAATCTCCATTTAATAACTGTACTGTTTTATAATACATATTTAAAAACAAAATAAAATTTAACACGATGTCTGAAGAATTTATAATTAAAGGATTCTGATAGAGTTGAAAACTTAAAACGTCTCTATCATTTGTTGTGGTCACACTCAAATTTTGTTTCTATTTCATTTTTCAGCTGTAATTAAATCTCTTAAACAATCCAGTCTTAGTTATTTGGTCAGTTTTCTTTCAGTCAAACTGCTCATAGCTGAAAATAAACTTTGTCCAAAAAGCTGAATTCTGGAAAAACTTGAAAAAGTTTTTGACGTTTTGTTGTGAAGCCAAAATCAGATCCATAAAAACAAAGATGTGAATGAAACACACACACACTGGAAATTCTGGTGTTTATTCCGAAAGTTTCATTATAAAAAATTATAAAAAAAAAAGCTGTTCTCATACAAAACAACATTTTAAAAAGCTGAAAATTTAAATTCTTCATATAAATTGTAGCTTGAATCAACAGTAAGAAGGTGAATTTGAAGGAGCGGTTGTGAAGATTTGATTGATTTCTTTCTCTAAGGCTGCAGAGATTGATCCATTGAACAAACAGCCTCCACATGTTTGAATGTGCGTTTGTAGCTGCTGAGAAAAGCGTTGACAGAGCTGATGAGGTTTGATGATGAGGCTGAGAAGAGGCCAGCAGAAGACAGTCAGTCAGCACATGAGCAGCTGATGGACGCTGGTTTGTTTGTGAGGATCCTCAGCAGAGAGAGTCCACAGCAGAAAACCAGACTCTTCACTATCAGCAGAGAGTAGAGACCAGAGAGCAGCTTCAGCCTGCACTCAGACTGGAACAACACTGATGGAGAGAGAGAGAGAAACACAGCAGTTTGTTACACTGGAAAGTCAAAATTCATGTGCTATTAAATTCTTTTTTACCTACATGAAAATTCGCCATCCGGATTGAGTTAGAAGTTCGGCCAAAAATCAGATTTTGTCAATTTATAAGGTGCATATTTGAACAAACTTATCCAATGTCTCTTTTTTTACAGATCATCTCCAAATTGTTTGTGTATATGAGACATATTGACATTGAAAACTTATTTAAAGAACTTTTGTAACTTAATGGGCGTGGACAAGAAAGGCAGCTACAATTTTAAAAATATTTTCTTATTTCCATGAAATTTTTCGTGTGCATTTATCAAACCGAGACCTTTACCAAAGAAAATAATGTTATGGGAAAATTTGGACGGAAAGTTTGGAAATTTGACTTCAAAGTTGGAATTTTCCTACTCGCAGGGTACGTACTCAAAGAAACTCACCCTGCGTTTTTTATTGGATCATCTTCAAATTGGATATGTGCATACTGGACACACTGACTATGTTAAGTTAATAAATCTTGTGTACAATGTCAGATCTGGACTAAAATGCACAAACATGCTCAGTGTCACAGCCTGAGTTCATGTATTTATCAGTAGATGTGTCACATGGCGAGGGCCGGCTTATCGCCATGTGGCTTCAATTCAGATTTTAATTTCTATGGGCAAGAATCTTAGCCTGATCATCTTTCTCACCAGGATCAGCTAAATTCAAATTGTATTTTCTTGTTTGTGTTTTCTTTTAGTTTTCTGTTTCAATAATCCAGCGGTGCCACTTTGTAAATTGAGGGGCTCTAAAACTGACCCTGTGGTTCACCACAGCTGATACTGGAGCTGAAGGAGAGAGATGACCTGTAGCAGCTGAGTGAGTTTGTTCTACAGGGAAATAGATGCTGATCTTACTGTCGGTCTGCTGCAGAGCTGGCAGACCTGTCGGCTCCATCTCAGGTGGATTAACAGTTGACTTAGCAGGTGTTGAAGATGAGGTGTCCACTACACCTTCCTCAATTCCTCCCTCGTGCTGCACAGAGCAGACGTATTTCTCTGAGCTGTTCTCTCTCTGACGGTGTTGGAGGATCAGGATGGAGACGATGCTGCGTCCAGACTCTGTGAGCTGCAGCTGCTCTCCGTCAGCAGGGGGCAGCACCTCCAGACCACCGTCCTCCTTCTGTCTTTTCCAGGAGATCTGGACCAGAGGAGGAAACATGTCTGAGGCCACACACAGCAGGGAGCTCTTCTTCCCCTCCAGCTGGGCTCTGGGTGCTGCTGGGTAAACGCTCACCACGGGCTTCACCACGCGCTCATCTGAGGAGGCAAACGGGCTCTGATCACTCAACTTCTCTCTCTTCAGGACAAACTCACATCAACTGTGTCAAACTCTGTCAGACACATTATTCACTGACTTTCTTTCTGCACTTTCTTTCTGCACTTTCAACAGTTTTCTTCAGCTTTAAAGATTCACATCAGTTACTCACAGAAAACAACAACAGAGGAAAACTTCATACGACAGCTGTGTGATTAATTGTGTTGTTTTGTTTTAAGAATTAATAAGAAAATATCATCTGAATGAAGAATGTTAAAATACACATACACTCATTACCACCACAATAAATTATATTCCATTTATCATCTTTTGATTATTTTTTGAACCAGAGAAATTAATTACGGTAAATGGCCTAAAGAGCGAGAACGACACAGTCATGCATCAGCAACATGACAAAGCAGCTACATTTAACAAACAGACACGAGCGCATCTTTAAAACGCAAGAAAACAGATTGCATGTTGGCCAAACAAGCTAGCTAGCGCCAATAAAAGAATAAATATATTCATGAATAAAATTAAAATAAATAGGTAAATCAAATGGAAATCTACATGAATCACAAAAATGACCTGTTGTTGATCCAAAACGGCAAATTTTGACAAGTTTTCACCTCTGTTAAACTTTTTCTACAATATAGCAACTGTTTCAAGTTATTTCAGTATTTTTCTTTTTTTAGTTTTTTTTCTGTTTCAAATTTGAGACCGTATTAAAGAGGAATTACATCTTTAAATGAAGATAATAAATAAAGACAGCCACATCATCCAAAGATCAAACTCTGTTTAAGCCAAACAAGAATAAAAAATCATTTTACTGAGTTTTATTTGACTTGATTTCATTTGGTGATGAAGTCGACTCAGCAGCTGCTTTAACAAACAGAATCATGATTAAATTAAATGAAATTAATTCAAATATAAAGACAGGACAGTGAGTACAGCTTTCAATAGTCAAACCATTGCACATTTTTCTTTCTGTGTATCACATAAATAAACAGTGAATATGAAAATTAATGAGTCTTTTTACTCTACTCTTGCACGACAACAAACTGAAAACAGTGTTAGTGGCTTAGTTTTTGTAGAAATGTCTTTTTGAACTTAATATGAGCCTCATTTACCTTTCCAGTCCAGAAACATGTCATATTTCAAGATGTTTAGAGACAAAAATGATGTTTGAATTGCTTGTACTGATTAAAAAAAATCTGCCAATTGTACGAAATAAGTAAAAAAAATAAAAAATCTGCCAACGGCACAAGAAAAATATTGCTAGTCAAGTTTCTTCACATTTAACCAATTTTATTTCTCATCCCATTGGCAAATTATTTTTCCCCGTTACGAGTAATTCAGACTTGAAACAAGACATTTTTCTAGACTGGTCTGGTCAATGTATCTCATTAATTCTAAAACCACATTTTTTACAAAAATAAGACATAAACGCTTACTTAGATAACATTTTTTTTCTTTTGCAGTATGGGTAGAATAAACCATGTTCTCTTGTTTTAAAGGAAGAAGAAATTATTCTCACTGACTGGCAGTAAAATATATTGTAAAGTTTAACATTAGAATGATCAGATCTTTCCTCACAGATCAAATACAAAATAAATTAAGTTCAGATGTGCAGAGAGCTTTAAACTTCTGACATGAATGATGAACTTTATATTTTACAAAAGCTGGAAAAATGATCCAAATCAAAAACAGGAACAAATGAGACACATGAAGGAGCAGAAGTTAATTTCACAGAATAAAAAGTAGAATTTGATTCTTACCTGTTACAAACAGTTTAGTCCCAGAGCCAAAGATGTATACTCCCACAGTGAGAAAGCGTCGTACAAAAACCTGTGAGCTGCTGATACTCAGTCTCCTACTTGGTCCTAGTCTAAAGTCGAGGTACTTCAAAAAGAGATTTCAAGTGTAGTTGTCCAGACAGAGAAGAAAAGAGGAGAAAAAGTCTCGACTCGAGTGAAGTAGTTTGTAAAGTGAGACAAATGGGGTTTAGACGTTTTACGGAAATCTAAGCAAATCATTTTGACTTATTTGTAGTAAAAATTGTCTTATTTTTCTTGACTTGAGCCACATTCACCAGACTAGTTCATAAAAATGTCTCATTTCAAGTTATTTAAGGACAAGTTACTCCAGACTTAACGAACATTGTTCATTTTTGTTAGACGGTTACTCTATTCTTTTTAAGTGACCATTTCAAAGAACTCTAATCTTTCTACAGGATTTTGTTCTTTGAAATTTCTTATCCCATTGGCAGATAAAGTCATTCAGAGCCCATGTGGTCCATGTCTGTTTTTATTGATGCAGTGACCTCCACTACAGAGTCATGTCTGTTTTAATCCATGTTGAACTTTGATCAGCTAGTTAGCATGTTAGCATTAGCACAGCCTCTGTTTTTATCCTGTGGTTGATTCTTCCTGTTATTGTGGAGCTGTAGATCTGTAAATCTGTGAGTTTAAATGTAAATAAAGTTTCTTAATGAGCTGAATGTATCAGAATATAAACACAAGAATTCTTTACTGAGCTCAGGCTTCATGAAAACATCAGGATCAGTTCAGTCAAATCATGAAGCTCTGGATTTTATCTGGACTCACATTTTACTAAAAGTGATGATGAAAACAAAAACAATAAGGAGAGAAAGTAAAAAGAAAACAAACAGTACCTTGTGTAGGATCCTTTCATTGATCTCAAAATGATCCAAAAAGTTGAGGATGAACAGGTCGAGAGTGTTTAGGGTTGAGCTCTGACCTCGACTCTAATGAAACAATATAATATAATATAATATAATATAATATAATATAATATAATGAAATGTTCCTGTCAGCTGTAGAGAAATGAGTTTCTCAGTTCATCATGTTTGTGACTCTGTCTGTGGTTTCTGCTCTCTGAGTGACATCTGTTCATCTGTTGGTTTTTGTTCAGGCTGCTCACAACATTTCTCACAGTGGGGGGATCTTTTCAAACAGGAGCAGTAGTAGGTGGCTGAATGAGAGAGTTTCACACTCTGGATCTGTAACTCACAGCCGTTCTGTTTGTTTACAGCTGAGAAATCATCTTTCTGAGGATGATTGTAGCGGTCTTTCTCAACATAACCATGAGACCTGATAATATCAAGAATCCCTCTGAATGTTTCGTTGTCTTTCTTCTGGTACCAGTAAACAAAGGGACCATCACATCTGTCAGTTTGTCCACAGCTGAAGGAGACTTGTTCTCCGACTCTCCTGGTCAGAGTTAAATCCTCCTGAATCAGCTCTTCTGCCGTGGTGAGCAGACGACGTCTGTGTCTCTGTCTGTCCACTTCCACTCACTCTGTCACAAACCATTTCCACCTGAATGTTGGCTCCTGATTGGCTGATTGAAACACTCACCTGAACACAGACAGCACAGGGCAGCAGCTGCTTGGAGGAGAAGCATTTTGTGCTGTGGCGTTTGTGTTTCCTCTGGTCGACCTGAGGAGAAGTGACGCTCTGATGCTGCTGAGGACAAACAAGGATGAGCTGAGAGATCAGAGCAGGACACCAGCTTTCTGACAGCTCCTCACAGCTCCCATCAGCCCCTGCTGCAGCTGCTGTGTGGAAACATAGAGCGTTTCCTGTGTGGTTTTCAGGGTTTGAGGTTTTAGAGAAGACGAGGCAGAAAACAGATAAAGAAAAAGGGTTTTGATCTGTGTTTGGCTTCATTTAGAAATAATATTCAAACTTTTCCTGACACCACAGAAAAACAAACTGCGGACTGTTTGTGGAAAAACTGAATATTTATTCATTTTTAGAAAGAAGAAAACTGGCTCAGCCATTTTTCCGGACAGAGCGGAAAATAAAGACACTGAAAAAAATGAGGATTTTCATGAAGGACTGAAGCTTCTCTTTGGTTCAACACTGACAAACATTATGACTGAGAAGAACCAGGACTAGAAAAGAACTCTGGCGCCACCTAGAGTTGATAAACAAGAACAACGTCTCTGTTTGACTTTGTCTTTCATTGATATAAAAAAACCTTTTAACCCCCTACACTCCAACCAATTCTGGTCTATTTACCATGTTACGTTTCAGAGCTTATAACTGTAGAACATGAGGTCAAAATTCATCAGTGACTCCTCATTTGAAAGATTAAAGTCTCTAGTTTCATAAAATGTCACGTTTTTATATGTGGCTAAACTCAACATCCGGATAAATGCGGCTGAAACACTTTTTTTCCTTAGTTTTTTTAGAACCATTTTTGAACATCATTAACTTCAGTCGGTAATTATTAGGAAGCCCTGTACAATTCAATTCAGACCCCATTTTTTGTTTTTAAATGACTTGAAATAAGACATTTTCCTGGACTTATCAGTTGAATGTGGCTCATATCAAGACTAATAAAACTTTTTTTTACTAAAAATGAGACATAATGACTTGCTTGGATTTCAGTTTTTGCAGTCACCAATAGAGGGTGCCAGACATCCATCTGTCTTTCCATGTCGTCGTCTTTACCCTTGAACATGGTCTTTACTATTGAAGATTGAGAATAATTCTTACTTTAAATTAAATCAATTTAGAGCTCAATGGGACTGTGGAGACTTTCTAAGTGATGATATGTGCTTGATCATAACCCACCAAAATAGAAATGAGATTATCAGCACTAAAATAAGTTATTTCTCAGTGCTATTTCTCAGTTTCAGGTTGGACTGGAGCGGATCGATAAGTTCAAGTCTCTATGACAACACCACATTAGCTGACAAAGTTTAGCAGCAAGAAGAGAAATCTGTTTTTTTTTTTTTTTTTTAATCTGTGCTGAAAACGATTTCTGTGATTAATCTAGAAGTAATTCTGGACACTGGGGCTGGACTATCTGACAGAAAAAAAGGACGGAAGAGGCTAAAACAATGACGTAGCATTTGCTCTGCTTGGTAGATGAGCACTGACAGGACATAACCAGGATTCACGAATGTTAAATGGTACTGATATGTCTCAGACGTGGTCCGACACTCATCGCGATTTACATCGGCCGATGATTTGCTTCCAAGTTTATATGTTTCAAACAACAGTGCAAGGTTTGTTGTCACGTTACGTTGACAATCATTTATGTACTGGAGTAGTAAAACATAGGGTAGGTTTCAACAGATGAACTAAGAAGAGCAGTGTTACAATAATAGTAATGTTACAAGGAGTGTTAAAGTCCAGTTCAGTCCTTGACCCTGTGGAGTTGGAGGCTGATGGGAGAATTATAGACAAGCTGTCGTCTCTGATGGACTTTTCTAATTAATTCATTTATTTCTACTTTTACTGTTCTAAGCTCCTCTCAGTGGCAGCTTGTTGCAGAAGTGTTGTATTCACATTGATGAGTGAAGCGTCACTGTTGAGTCTGCTGTGAACACGCTGCCATCTTGTGGATCTTCACTGTCATCAGGACCAAGTGAGATTGGCTGTTTTCCAAACCACCCAAGACATTCTACATGTGAAAGTAGTAGGTAGTCGGCACTGCCTACTACCTACTACTTTCACATGTATGTAGTCTGACTGTTTTGTTGGACCTGTTTAGTCGTATACTACTCTGGATTTCTGTTTCAGGAAGTGGAGCTGATGGTTTTTTTTTTCTAATGTTCAATTTTATCACAAATAAACCATGAGTACATTTCAGTCATTAATTCACCAAATAAATTATTGGTGAAGTTACAGGAGCAATAAAAGTAGATAAGTTAAATTAGATGTCAGTGAGATACAAAGGAAAATAAATAAATGAAATTAAGCATGTGAAGGAAGTTGTAATTTTTTTTGAGAATTTTTATGTTTTTTTCATTATTTTTTGTGGTTCAAGGAACATTTTTGATTTATTTAGAAAAACAACAAATCCAGGGAGAGATTAGAGTCCTGATTTTATCAAATTTGTAAAGGTATAAAAGTTTATTTCAGCAAAATCACCATATTTGATTTTTACTCTTGCATCAAAAGTTATCGTGTATTGAAAATAAATCTGAAACCAACTCACTTTTTATTTTTACATCTAGAAAAACTGCGTCCTCATTACCCACGTAGGCTGTTAGTTGAAATAAAAAGTGATAAATGATTTAGGGGCTTTTATGAATTTGGTAAAAGTAAACAGCTCTTTCATGATGAAGTGAGCAGATTTACCGCTGTTTCTTTCCTGTCACTTCACTTTTATCTCTGGGACCGTTTCACATTTTTGTTGTTGTGTTGTAGTTGAGTTGATTTTTCCAGTAGGTGTCAGTAATTCACCTCAACCTGAGCGCCCACAAATTGACAAACAAACAAAAATTTCTCAGTATGCATCTGACCAGTCTACCTGGCTTACTGTTTCCCACAATGCAAAGCGCCTGGACGCAGGTCTGAATTGAAAATGACGGAAACTGGAGAAAGTTTGGGCGAAGCAGTGGAACAATTCAAGTGTAAAACCCTAAAACATAATTTAAGTGGGGTGATTACGTGGTATATGTTATCATTATCCTATAAACATATTTGAAATCATACCTGCATTATCAGAAACAGCTTTTCCAACATCTCTATAAGTAAATAGTCAATCCACTCCAGATTATTTTCAATGAATAACATATGGTATAATACTAAAAATCAAATATGATTAATTTTGCTGCAGTATACATCCACATTTAAACACACACATCCTCTGCAGTTATTACAAAGATCAGAAGTCTCCTGGTAAAACTAATGCAGTTCAAAGCGTTTTGACCAATTATCATTTGTAACAACTGTAGGGGACGTCTGTGTTTTAATCCTGTTCTGTGCGTTAAATTTGCGACTTTCCAAACCTGAAAATTCCAACATTTTCCTTTAAACTTTAGAGTTTTTTTTTTTCTGGAGAATATTGATTCGATATTTATTAAGTTTTCCTAATATTACTTGATAATAATTAATTATGGAAAAGTCAAGAAAAAAAATCCATCAGCTTTACTCTCCCATGCCTCAAACTGGAAACCAGTGTAGCAAACTACAAAACAGACCAAACAGAACTGTCATACTACAAACTACATTCACATACAGTATGCAGTATCAGTGTCTACTACATACTGCATTGGAAAGTAGTATGTAGTAGGCGAATTACTTTTGCCGAACTCTTTAAAAGGGCCTAGTCCCTTGAACATCAAATGATGTCTAGAGCGTTAAAAAGCGTATGACTATGATGTTTGACTTAAAGTCGACTTCATCATCCGTAGCGATCACATCATCCCCCAAACCTTTTGTCGGTAACTTAGTTGCGAAATTACTCCTAGTCTGTACTAGATTTGATAGAAATGATTGTGTGTTAATCCCCAAACTGTCTGTTCTCAGAAGAATTAATCCTCTCAAAACCTAAGATGAGGTGTGTTCTTTTATTCTTTACTTGAGATGTGACGTTTTTGACTTTAGGTTCGTTCAGTAACAGAGTAAAAATCGTTTTTTTTCAAAATAACCAGAACTATACTCGATGTAAGTTGACTATTCAGGTCCTTTTACAGAATAAAGTTCAGTAAAAAAAACAAAAAATGAGGTCTGAATTGAATTGTACAGGGCTTCCTAATAACTACCGACTGAAGTTAATGATGTTCAAAAATGGTTATAAAAAACTAAGGAAAAAAGTGTTTCAGCAGCATTTATCCTGATGTGGACTTTAGCCACATATAAAAACATGACATTTTCTAAAACTAGAGACTTTAATCTTTCAAATGAGGAGTCACTGATGAATTTTGACCTCATGTTCTACGGTTATAAGCTCTGAAACGTAACATGGTAAATAGACCAGAATTGGATGGAGTGTAGGGGGTTAAAAGGGTTTTTTTTTATCAATGAAAGACAAAGTCAAACAGAGACGTTGTTCTTGTTTATCAACTCTAGGTGGCGCCAGAGTTCTTTTCTAGTCCTGGTTCTTCTCAGTCATGGTGTTTGTCAGTGTTGATCCAAAGAGAAGCTTCAGTCCTTCATGAAAATCCTCATTTTTTTCAGTGTTTTTATTTTCAGCTCTTCCTGGTGAAATGGTTGAGCCAGTTTTCTTCTAAAAATGAATAAATGTTCAGTTTTTCCACAAACAGTCTGCAGTTTGTTTTTCTGTGGTGTCAAGAAAATGTTTGAATATTATTTCTAAATGAAGCCAAACACAGATCACAACCCTTTTTCTTTATCTGTTTTCTGCCTCGTCTTCTCTAAAACCTCAAACCCTGAAAACCACACAGGAAAAGCTCTATGTTTCCACACAGCAGCTGCAGCAGGGGCTGATGGGAGCTGTGAGGAGCTGTCAGAAAGCTGGTGTCCTGCTCTGATCTCTCAGCTCATCCTTGTTTGTCCTCAGCAGCGTCAGAGCGTCACTTCTCCTCAGGTTGACCAGAGGAAACAAACGCCACAGCACAAAATGCTTCTCCTCCAAGCAGCTGCTGCCCTGTGCACAGACACAAGTCCACTCACAAAGTTAGTCGGTTAGTCCTCGGTTGTTTCAGGTGGAAATGGTTTGTGACAGAGTGAGTGGAAGTGGACAGACACAGACACAGACGTCGAGACGAGTGGTGCCGTCTTCTCGACTAAGTCCTCCTAATAACTCTGACCAGGAGAGTCGGAGAACAAGTCTCCTTCAGCTGTGGACAAACAAACAGATGTGATCGTAGCTGGGTTTACTGGTACCAGAAGAAAGACACAGAAACATTCAATGTGATTTTTGATATAAACAGGTCTAATGGTGATATTGACAGAAGCTACTCCAAACATCCTCAGAAAGATGATTTCTCAGCTGTAAACAAACAGAACGGCTGGGAGTTACAGATCCAGAGTGTTAAACTCTCTCATTCAACCACCTACTACTGCTCCTGTGAGAAATCATCCCACAGTGAGAAATGTTGTGAGCAGCCTGAACAAAAACCAACAGATGAACAGATGTCACTCAGAGAGCAGAAACCACAGACAGAGTCACAAACATGATGAACTGAGAAACTCATTTCTCTGCTGCTGACAGGAACACTTCATTATATTATATTATATTATATTATATCATTAGTGTAACTTGACTCTGTCACTTTGTCTGTAGAGTGAAATGATCAATGACTAAAGCCTCAGAGCTCAGACTGAGATCATTAAAACTCCAAACACACTCGACCTGTTCATCCTCAACTTTTTGGATAATTTTGAGATCAATGAAAGGATCCGACACAAGGTACTGTTTGTTTTCTTTTTACTTTCTCTCCTTATTTTGTTATTTCATTGTTCTCTTTAAGTAAAATGTGAGTCCAGGTAAAATCCAGAGCTTCATGATTTGACTGAACTGATCCTGATGTTTTCATGAAGCCTGAGCTCAGTAAAGAATTCTTGTGTTTATATTCTGATACATTCAGCTCATTTAGAAACTTTATTTACATTTGAACTCACAGATTTACAGATCTACAACCCCACAATAACAGGAAGAATCAACCATAGGATAAAAACAGAGGCTGTGCTAATGCTAACATGTGAACTAGCTGATCAGAGTTCACCATGGATTAAAACAGACAAAACTCTGTAGTGGAGGTCACTGCATCAATAAAAACAGACATGGACCACATGGGCTCTGAATGACTTTATCTGCCAATGGGATAAGAAAAAAGTTTCTTGTTTTAGGACATCTTTCTAATCTCAAGAAACTTTACCAGTGAATTTTTCTTATCTCATTGGCAGATTGTTTTTACGTGTTACGAGCAATTCAGACCTCATTGTTGTCCTTCAATAACTTGAAATGAGACATTTTTATGAACTAGTCTGGTGAATGTGGCTCAAGTCAAGAAAAATAAGACAATTTTTACCACAAATAAGTCATAATGATTTGCTTAGATTTCCGTTTTTCGTCTAAACCCCATTTGTCTCACTTTACAAACTACTTCACTCGAGTCGAGACTTTTTCTCCTCTTTTCTTCTCTGTCTGGAGTTGATGTGAACTTTAGAGAAAAACTTCATGGAGCTGAAATCTGATCCTGGTTCATCCTCTGACTCATTCAGCAGCTCACAGGTTTTTGTACGACGCTTTCTCACTGTGGGAGGCAGATGGTACTTCATCTATGGCTCTGGGACTAAACTGTTTGTAACAGGTAAGAATCAAAATTCTGCTTTTTATTTTGTGAAATGAATTTCTGCTCCTTCATGTGTCTCATTTGTTCCTGTTTTTGATTTGGATCATTTTTCCAGCTTTTGTAAAATCTAACGTTCATCATTCATGTCAGAAGTTTAAAGCTCTCTGCACATCTGAACTTCATTTATTTTGGATTTGATCTGTTAAAAAGATCTGATCATTCAAATGTTAAACTTCACAATATATTTTACTGCCAGTCAGTTAGAATAATTTCTTCTTCCTTTCAAACAAGAGAACATGGTTTATACTAACCATACTGCAAAAGAAAAAAAAAGTTATCTATGTAAGTGTTAATGTCTTATTTTTGGAAAAAATGTGGTTTTAGAATTAATGAGATACATTGACCAGACCAGTCTAGAAAAATGTCTTGTTTCAAGTCTGAAATACTCGCAACAAGGAAAAATAATTTGCCAATGGGATAAGAAATAAAATTGGTTAAATTTGAAGAAACTTGAAGTGCAATTTTTTTCTTGTGCCGTTGGTAGATTTTTTTTTTTTAACTTATTTCTTATGTCATTAATTCTAAAACCACATTTTTTCCAAAAATAAGACATTAACACTTACTTAGATAACTTTTTTTTTCTTTTGCAGTATGGTTAGTATAAACCATGTTCTCTTGTTTTAAAGGAAGCAGAAATTATTCTAACTGGCAGATTTTTTTTACTCAATACAAGCAATTCAAACATCATTTTTGTCTCTAAACATCTTAAAATATGACATGTTTCTGGACTGAAAAGGTAAATGAGGCTCATATTAAGTTCAAAAAGACATTTCTACAAAAACTAAGCCACTAACACTGACTTAGATTTCAGTTTGTTGCCGTGCAAGAGTAGAGTAAAAAGACTCATTAGTTTTCATATTCACTGTTTATTTATGTGATACACAGAAAGAAAAATGTGCAATGGTTTGACCATTGAAAGCTGTACTCACTGTCCTGTCTTTATATTTGAATTCATCTCATATAATTTAATCATGATTCTGTTTGTTAAAGCAGCTGCTGAGTCAACTTCATCTCTAAATAAAAATAAGTCAAATAAAACTCAGTAAAATTATTTTTTATTCTTGTCTGGCTTAAACAGAGTTTGATCTTTGGATGATGTGGCTGTCTTTATTTACAATCTTCATTTAAAGATGTAATTCCTCTTTAATAAGGTCTCAAATTTGAAACAGAAAAAAAAACTAAAAAAAGAAAAATACTGAAATAACTTGAAACAGTTGCTATATTGTAGAAAAAGTTTAACAGAGGTGAAAACTTGTCAAAATTTGACGTTTTGGATCAACAACAGGTCATTTTTGTGATTCATGTAGATTTCCATTTGATTTACCTATTTGTTTATTTTAATTTTTATTCATGAATATATTTATTCTTTTATTGGCGCTAGCTATCTTGTTTGGCCGACATGCAATCTGTTTTCTTGCGTTTTAAAGATGCGCTCGTGTCTGTTTGTGAAATGTAGCTGCTTTTTCATGTTGCTGATGCATGACTGTGTCGTTCTCGCTCTTTAGGCATTTACCGTAATTAATTTCACTGTTTGGTTCAAAAAATAATCAAAAGATGATAAATGGAATATAATTTATTGTGGGGGTAATGAGTGTATGTGTATTTTAACATTCTTCATTCAGATGATATTTTCTTATTAATTTTTAAAACAAAACAACACAACTAATCACACAGCTGTCGTATGAAGTTTTCCTCTGTTGTTGTTTTCTGTGAGTAACTGATGTGAATCTTTAAAGCTGAAGAAAACTGTTGAAAGTGTAGACAGAAAGTGCAGAAAGAAAGTCAGTTAATAATGTGTCTGACAGAGTTTGACACAGTTGATGTGAGTTTGTCCTGAAGAGAGAGAAGTTGAGTGATCAGAGCCCGTTTGCCTCCTCAGATGAGCGGCACCACTTCGGGCACCACTCGCAAATGGGTCGTCGTGGGTCTCGGGTCGACCTCCCCTTCTTCTCGAGGGACGACTGTGTGGCCTCAGACATGTTTCCTCCTCTGGTCCAGATCTCCTGGAAAAGACAGAAGGAGGACGGTGGTCTGGAGGTGCTGCCCCCTGCTGACGGAGAGCAGCTGCAGCTCACAGAGTCTGGATGCACCGCGTCTGTTCTGAAGCTCCAACAGAGAGAAGAAAACTTAGAGAATTACATCTGCTCTGTGAAACATGAGGGGGTAATCAAGACAGGTGAAGACATCTTTGCCCCAAACATGTACATGACCAACAAATACACTCATATCCACGTTCAGATCAGTATTTGTCAGTCTGAACCTGGGTGGAGGGTACGTTCAAATCCCACGCCAGGTCTTAGTTGGTGCACGAAAATTTCATATCAGAGGGGAGTGCAGCACAGTAAAGAAAATGAGTCTGTGATGGAGAATTATTGCATCATATGAGTGCAGAGTATTTTGTGCAATACTTATTAAGTTAAATTAGACATGGCAACATAAATGTATCTAACATTTCAGTCTTCTTTTGTCAATATCTGCAAAATACATATAAAAACAGCGTGAGCTGTCAGCTGGTTTTTCATATAACAAATACCTGCTTCTTATAACAATTTATTGTAAAAATTAGAGTGGTCATTTACTGTGACCACTTCTACTTCCACAGTTAAGTCTGTAGAGAATATCAATATCTTTTGGAGTATATTTTTTATGGAAGCAGTATTGATCATAGGATTTACAAGAAGATTACAGATTCACTTCTAACAATATCATTGTATAAAACTGGACTGTGTTCAAAAAAGTGAACTATTTAATAACAAAAAGTGTTCATTTACGTGTGATCACAAGCGATTGGCTCATTTTGTGGTACAAATAACGGTAAACTCAGGTTTTTAGATCAAATAATTTGTGGTTCTACACATGGAAAATGTTTTATTATCATCGGTCACAGTGCAGGTTCGTCCAAATAACTAGGGGTATTATTTAAATTACGATTGTTTTCAGCCACCAGATTCATCAATACCTGATCAGGTGTACGCCTTAATTGGCCCTGGTACGCACGATTTATGAATCACATGTGAATGTTGCTGTAAGCTCATTTATATACACAAATCTGTGCCAGTTCCCACACAAGATTGATAAATGATGCCCTTGTCTTTTTCACCAGCTCTGACAACCATTGGTCCTCCAACAGAGGCTCCAGCGACTTCACCCCCCAGACCTACAGAGATGGAGCCAACAGGTCTGCCAGCTCTGCAGCAGATGGACAGTAAGATCAGCATCTATTTCCCTTTAGAACAAACTCACTCAGCTGCTACAGGTCATCTCTCTCCTTCAGCTCCAGTATCAGCTGTGGTGAACCACAGGGTCAGTTTTAGAGCCCCTCAATTTACAAAGTGACTCTGCTGGATTATTGAAACAGAGAATACTAAATGAAGACACAAACAAGAAGATAAAATTTGAATTTAGCTGATCCTGGTGAGAAAGAATGTCAGGCTGAGATATTTGCTCATAAAAATTAAAATTTGAATTGAAGCCACATGGCGATAAGCCGGCCCTCGCCATGTGACACATCTACTGATAAATACATGAACTCAGGCTGTGACACTGAGCATGTTTGTGCATTTTAATCCAGATCTGACATTGTACACAAGATTTAATAACTTTACATAGTCAGAGTGTCCAGTATGCACATATCCAATTTGAAGATGAGCCAATAAAAAACGCAGGGCGAGTTTCTTTGAGTACGTACCCTGCGAGTAGGAAAATTCTAACTTTGAAGTCAAATTTCCAAACTTCCTGTCGAAATTTCCCCTTAACCTTATTTACTTTGGTAAAGGTCTCGGTTTGATAAATGCACACCAAAAATTTCATGCAAATAAGAAAATATTTTTAAAAATGTAGTCACCTTTCTTGTCCACACCCATTAAGTTACAAAAGTTCTTTAAATAAGTTTTCAATGTCAATATGTCTCATATACACAAACAATTTGAAGATGATCTGAAAAAAAAGAGACATTGGACAAGTTTGTTCAAATATGCACCTTATAAATTGACAAAATCTGATTTTTGGCCGAACTTCTAACTCAATCCGGATGGCAAATTTTGTACATCCATTTTTCCTTAAATTATCGTGTACTTAAAACTGAAAGGTCACATTGTTTGACGACACACACAAAGAGAGAGAGAGAGAGGTAGTCACAACAAGGTCAGACTCACGTCCGACTTCGACGAGAGACCAGAGATGAGAGACGACTATCACTTCTCAGACCAAAAGACGACACCTGAGAGAGACGACTCCTAGGAAACAAACAAACCAGCGTCCATCAGCTGCTCATGTGCTGACTGACTGTCTTCTGCTGGCCTCTTCTCAGCCTCATCATCAAACCTCATCAGCTCTGTCAACGCTTTTCTCAGCAGCTACAAACGCACATTCAAACATGTGGAGGCTGTTTGTTCACTGGATCAATCTCTGCAGCCTTAGAGAAAGAAATCAATCAAATCTTCACAACCGCTCCTTCAAATTCACCTTCTTACTGTTGATTCAAGCCACAATTTATATGAAGAATTTAAACTTTCAGCTTTTTTAGATGTTGTTTTGTGTGAGCACAGCAGGATTTTTATTATTATTTTACAGCAACTTTTTGAATAAACATCAGAATTTTCAGTGTGTGTGTGTTTTATTCACATCTTTGTTTTTATGGATTTGATTTTGGCTTCACAACAAACCATCAAAAACTTTTTCAAGATTTTTTCAGAACTCAGCTTTTTGGACAAATTTTATTTTCAGCTACGAGCAGTTTGACAGAAAGAAAACTAACCAAATAACTAAGACTGGATTATTAAAAAACAATTGATTACAGCTAAAAAATCAAATAATGACCAAAGGGAGTCCGATCAAAACAAATGATGGAAACGTCCTAGGTTTTTCATCTCTGTCAAATACCTTTAATTGTAAATTGTTCAGGATGGGTGTTAAATTTTGAAATATGTATTATAAAACAGTACAATTATCAAATGGAGAGTATAATTTCTAAATGTAAAATATCTAAATAAACCTGTAATTGTAAAAAAAACTCCTAACTTAACTTGGATTAAAAAAGTAAAATATTCAAGTAGGTATGATTAAATCTATCAATTATTGGATGGAGATTATAACAATGATTCATAAAAGTCAAACTAAAACTTGAATTGTAAAAAAAAAAGAAAAAAAAAATGACTCAACTTCAATTGAAAAAATGAATCAAAACATGACAAAATTATATCATTCAATGATTTATTCAGAAGTGACCTAGGCATCCATTTAAATTATATACATATTTTAGAATTCATTTTAATTTGGGTGAAAGATAAAACAGTTTGGAAGAAAAAAAATGTTTAATTCACACAATCAAGTCTACAAAATATGTTTTTAACAAATACAGTTATATTGAGATTATGATTATGTATTATTAAAATCTATAACAAACACTCCAACTGTTAAAAACGGTCTCAAAACTAAACTAAAATGA
This sequence comes from Thalassoma bifasciatum, assembly GCA_008086565.1. NCBI lineage: Eukaryota > Metazoa > Chordata > Actinopteri > Labriformes > Labridae > Thalassoma > Thalassoma bifasciatum. The sequence continues at coordinate 67,092 of RPOG01002732.1, forward strand.
AGACAAGTTAAAAATTATAAAAAGCTCTGAACAAACTTCACCTCCATGTTGAGAAAACTGTTCTCGTGTTTATGTGAATAAATAAATTCAAACAGCTTCAAAGTTAATTTTAGTCAGACATAAAGGAGCAAACATGACGGTGTTTGTTTTTTCTAAATGTTTCCTAAATGTGAGCTGGTGAGTTTTTAGCAGCAGGTTGAAAGCTGCTCCTTTAATAAGTGTGTGTGAAAGTGTGTGAGTGTGAAAGTGAAGTTCTACGCTGATGATTCTGATCTTTATCCACATCAACTCACAGCTCAGGCAGCTGCTTTAAAACTTCAGCACTTTTAAATCTTTTATCAGTGTTTAAAATGTCGTCTAAGAAAACAAAAATCTTAAAGTGACGGCTCATCTTTTTCCTGACGAGTGCGAACATGAATATAAATAAAGTTTAATGAGTTTAATGAGGAGAATCTTCTGGATTCTAAAAAGCTGCTGCTCTTTGTTTCAGACCTGGAGGTGACAGTGTGTGTGTGTGTGTGTGTGTGTTTTTGTGTGTGTGTGTGTGTGTGTGTGTGTGTGTGTGTGTGTGTGTGTGTGTGTGCAGCAGCAGCAGATCTGACTCTCTGTGGTTATTAGGACTCAGAAAAAGCTGTTGACAGCAGATCATCACTTCCTTCCTGCAGCACAGAGACAATGATCTGTGGTTTTCTGCTCTAACCGTCAGTTTGTTTGTTTTTTTCTCAGCTTTTTCAGCTCAGCAGCATCAACCACAGGAACAACCATCCACTCTGGTTCAAGCATCATTCCAGGAAATCCAGTCTGATTTCAGTGCTGAGAAATCAAACAGACTTCTTCTCGTCTGCTCAGAGCGTCTTTAAAACTCTCACTGATTCTTAGAGGAAAGTTCCTTCTCCAATGTTGGACTCTACTTTCATCCTCTGACTCTGTCTGATCCTCACATTTATCACTTTAGTTTCTGTTTTCTAACTGTGACAGAAAGAAAAGTCACATTATTTCAGCAGAGTTCAGACTTTATTCAGACTGATCAAACCTCTGAGTCGTTTATTTCAAACAGCTGAAGCTTTAACAACTTTAGTTTCATTTAGATTTTGTACATGTAACAATAACACTCTCCATTTAATAACTGTACTGTTTTATAATACATATTTAAAAACAGAACAAAAATTAACACGATGTCTGAAGAATTTATAATTAAAGGATTCTGATAGAGTTGAAAACTTAAAACGTTTCTATCATTTGTTTTGATCCGACTCAATTTTGTGTCTATTTCATTTTTCAGCTGTAATTAAATCTTTTTAATAATCCAGTCTTAGTTATTTGGTTAGTTTTCTTTCAGTCAAACTGCTCGTAGCTGAAAATAAACTTTGTCCAAAAAGCTGAATTCTGGAAAAACTTGAAAAAATTTTTGACGTTTTGTTGTGAAGCCAAAATCAGATCCATAAAAACAAAGATGTGAATAAAACACACACACACTGAAAATTCTGATGTTTATTCAGAAAGTTTCTTTATAAAAAAATATTTAAAAAAAAAAGCTGTTCTCATACAAAACAACATTTTAAAAAGCTGAAAATTTAAATTCTTCATATAAATTGTGGCTTGAATCAACAGTAAGAAGGTGAATTTGAAGGAGCGGTTGTGAAGATTTGATTGATTTCTTTCTCTAAGGCTGCAGAGATTGATCCACTGAACAAACAGCCTCCACATGTTTGAATGTGCGTTTGTAGCTGCTGAGAAAAGCGTTGACAGAGCTGATGAGGTTTGATGATGAGGCTGAGAAGAGGCCAGCAGAAGACAGTCAGTCAGCACATGAGCAGCTGATGGACGCTGGTTTGTTTGTGAGGATCCTCAGCAGAGAGAGTCCACAGCAGAAAACCAGACTCTTCACTATCAGCAGAGAGTAGAGACCAGAGAGCAGCTTCAGCCTGCGCTGGAGCAAGAAAAAGGATGCAGGAACCTCTGAAACAGAGACAGATTAAAGAGAAATGTGAGTCCTCTGCTCGTTCGCAGGACTTTACAATCACCAAACCTTCTTCACCTTGTTCTGCACCCTCCACTCTTCCTCCCTCGTGCTTCACAGAGCAGACGTATCTATAAGAGTGGAAAACATCTCGGTCGATCACTTTGATCGCGATTGTGCGTCCAGACTCTGTGAGCTGCAGCTGCTCTCCGTCAGCAGGGGGCAGCACCTCCAGACCACCGTCCTCCTTCTGTCTTTTCCAGGAGATCTGGACCAGAGGAGGAAACATGTCTGAGGCCACACACAGCAGGGAGCTCTTCTTCCCCTCCAGCTGGGCTCTGGGTGCTGCTGGGTAAACGCTCACCACGGGCTTCACCACGCGCTCATCTGAGGAGGCAAACGGGCTCTGATCACTCAACTTCTCTCTCTTCAGGACAAACTCACATCAACTGTGTCAAACTCTGTCAGACACATTATTCACTGACTTTCTTTCTTTACTTTCTTTCTGCACTTTCAACAGTTTTCTTCAGCTTTAAAGATTCACATCAGTTACTCACAGAAAACAACAACAACCTGTCAGAGATTTAACCAGGGGAGTGAACTCATCACTGATAAAAAAGCTGACAATCCCCTAATGTATATTTATATAAACATAAACAAAAAATATATGGGCTAATAAAGGTTGATGGGAATAATTCATACGACAGCTGTGTGATTACAGATGTGTGGTTTTCTTTCAAGATTTAATAAGAAAATATCATCTGAATGAAGAATTTTAAAATACACATTCACTCATGTCCCCCATAATAAATTTGGATCCATTTACCATTCTTTGATTGTTTTTTGAACGGAACAGAGAAATTACTTACGGTAAATGGCTAAAAGAGCGAGAACGACACGGTCAGGCAAAAGCAACATAATCAAGCAGCTTCATTTAACCAACGGACACGAGCGCATCATGAAAACGTAACAAAAAACAGATTGCATGTCGGCCAAACAAGCTGGAAAATTACCACAAAGTGAATTGAAATCAGGACAATTCAGCATGCGCTAATAAATAAATATAGTTTTTATAAATAGAAATAAAATAAACAGATAGATAAATCAAACAGAGATCTGTATGAATTACAGAAATGACCTGATGTTGATCCAAAACGGCAAATTCTGACAAGTTTGCATCTCTGTTAAACTCTTTCTAACATATGGCAACTGTTTAAAGTTATTTCAATATTTTTTTGATAGTTTTTTTCCTGTTTCAAATGTGAGACCCTTTTAAAGAGGAGTTCAATATGTGAATGAGGATCGTAAATAAAGACAGCCTCATTATCTAAAGATCAAACTCTGAACCAGACAAGAATAAAAAATCATTTAATTGATTTAATTTAATGTAATTTCATTTAGAGGTGATGTTGACTCAGTAGCTGTTTTAACAAACAGAATCATGATTAAATTATATAAAGTGAATTAATATGTTGAGAAAGGAAAGTGTGTAAAGATTTCAATAGTTGAACCATTGCACATTTTTCTTTGTGGACCACATAAATAAACAGTGAATATGAAAATTAATGAGTCTTTTTATTATACATTAGCACATCAAAAAAACTTAAATCTATGTTAGTGTTAATGGATTATCCTTAGTAGAAAAGTCTTTTTAGACTTAACATGGGCCACATGTACCTTTCCAGTCCAGAAACATGTCTTATTTCAATATTTTCAAAGACAAAAATCATGTTTGAATTGCTTGTAATGAGTAAAAAGAAAGAACCTGCCAATAGTCAGAAAAAATTGTTTGTCAAGTTTCCTAAATTTGGGCTAATGCCTTAATACAGACACTTTTCTTTACCCTATTTACAGATTTTTTTTCCCCTGAGGCAATTGCAAGTAATTTAAACATCACTTTTGCTTTGAAAAAACTTGAAACAAGACATTTTTCTAGACTGGTAAATGTGGCTCATATTAATTCTGAAACTACATTTTCTTTTTCCGAAAATACATTTTCTGCACATTTTGGATACATTCTGGTTCTTTTGTTTGTTTGATTGTTTTCTTTGCAGTCTTGGATCATTTTAGCATAAATCATGTTTTCTTAATCACACCTTCTTTTTCAAAGGGAGAAGATATTCTTTTAACTGACTGACAGTAAAGTTATTGTTGAGTGAAGTTTTGTTCTGACATTTGAATGATCTGATTTTTTTTCTGATGGATCAAAGCTAAAGTAAATCAAGTTCAGATGTGCAGAGAGCTTTAAACTTCTGACATGAATGGTGAACATTTGGTATTAAAAAGCTGTGGCTGAAAGAATTATCCAAATTTAAAACAGGAACAAATGAGACACATGAAGGAGCAGAAATTCATTTCACAAAATAAAAAGTAGAATTTGATTTCTTACCTGTTACAAACAGTTTAGTCCCAGAGCCAAAGATATGGTTCCATCCTACCACAGTGAGAAAGCGTCGTACAAAAACCTGTGAGCTGCTGAATGAGTCAGAGGATGAACCAGGATCAGATTTCAGCTCCATGAAGTTTTTCTCTAAAGTTCACATCAACAGGTCTGTCTCTTCTTTTCTCCTCTTTTTCAGAGCTGAGCTCACTTCATCAAACATTTCACTCTGTTTACCCCAAATCTGCAACAAGACCTGACTTTGTTCAGCTCCACGTGACTCTGATGATCCAACAGACAAAGGTTATCAAGTCATTCAGAGCCCATGTGGAGCCTTCCACTACAGAGTCATGTCTGTTTTTATTAATGCAGTGACCTCCACTACAGAGTCATGTCTGTTTTTATTAATGCAGTGAACTCTGACCGGCTAGTTAGCATGCTAGCATTAGCATAGCCCCTGTTTTAATCCTATGGTTCATTGTTCCTGTTATTGAGGTGTAGCAGTGTATATCTGCAGCGTGTGAGTTTAAAATGTGAATAATATTTCTAATTGAGCAGAATGTAAACAAAATAATTCTTTAAAACCAAAAAATGACAGGGAGTAAAAAGAAAACAAACAGTACCTTGTGTAGGATCCTTTCATTGATCTCAAAATGGTCCAAAAAGTTGAGGATGAACAGGTCGAGTGTGTTTGGAGTTAAAATGATCTCAGCAGGTTCAGCTGCTGGAGGCGGGACTAACTGTTTACAGTGTTTCTGTCTTCACATGGAACAAAAATTCAAATTTCTGCATTTTCTTCAAGGTTTCTTGAAATGGTTTTCTTGACTCTTTGTCCACATACAGAGTGCACTCCACTGTGTGTGTGTGTGTGTGTGTGTGTGTGTGTGTGAGTGTGTGTGTGCGCAGGCACGTGATAGTGTGTTATTGTCTAATTTGGCAGAGCTCAGAGAGCAGAAGAAAACTGCTAAAAGAAAAATCACCATGAGGGATACTTTGTGGCATTTGCATGGAAATAGCTTTCTTCGACAGTGCAGCTAATCTTAAGCTAATTAAGTGCCTTATTGTGCATCTTCAAACAACCAGGCAAATTTTTTCAGAGAGTCCTGCATTTCTGGTGAAGTTATTTGTAGGGGGGTTTTTTTGCATCCTGAACAATTTTCCTGGCAGTTGTAGCTGAAATGTTTGTTGGCCCACCTGACCATGGTTTGCTTTCAACAGGAACCCAATGAGAATTAGAGTTTGAACCCTGCTTATTGGCATCTTCATTTACTTGGATATCTGTTTATATCTCTTTCCTGCTTTATAAAGTTGGATTAACTTTTTCTGCAAATCCTTTAACAATTCTTTTGCTTTTTTCATGACTCAGAATCCAGAGATGTAAGTGAACCACTGTGAAAACTTTCAGGACGATCTGTAAGTTAATGAAGTGTTCCTGTCAGCAGTAGAGAAATGAGTTTCTCAGTTCATCATGTTTGTGACTCTGTCTGTGGTTTCTGCTCTCTGAGTGACATCTGTTCATCTGTTGGTTTTTGTTCAGGCTGCTCACAACATTTCTCACTGTGGGGGGCATCTTTCCAACAGGAGCAGTAGTAGGTGGCTGAATGAGAGAGTTCAACACTCTGGATCTGTAACTCACAGCTGTTCTGTTTTTTTACAGCTGAGAAAGCATTTTCCTGAGGATGACCATAGCCTTTATACACATAACCATTGAACTTATCTATATAAAGAATCCTTCTGAATGTTTCTGTGTCTTTCTTCTGGTACCAGTAAACATTGATCCCATCACATCTGTTTGTTTGTCCACAGCTGAAGGAGACTTGTTCTCCGACTCTCCTGGTCAGAGTTAAATCCTCCTGAATCAGCGCTTCTGCCGTGGTGAGCAGAGCTGCAGACACAGACACTGACAGGTGAAGGTGAGTGAGACAGTGTTTGGTAAAGGTGGACTTTGTTGGCTCCTGATTGGCTGATTGAAACACTCACCTGAACACAGACAGCACAGGGCAGCAGCTGCTTGGAGGAGAAGCATTTTGTGCTGTGGCGTTTGTGTTTCCTCTGGTCAACCTGAGGAGAAGTGACACTCTGACGCTGCTGAGGACAAACAAGGGCGAGCTGAGCGATCAGAGCAGGACACCAGCTTTCCGACAGCTCCTCACAGCTCCCATCAGCCCTTGCAGCACAAAGATGAGACCACAGCGTCACAACAAACCTCTGCCACAGCTGCAACTCTGACTCAGTGATGGAGAAAAAACAGGTGTCAATCAAAACAACCACCAACAGATATACAGTTGTGCTCATAACTTTACATAACCTGACAGAATTTATGGATTCTTGGCAATTTTTCAGAAAATATGAATGAAAACACAAAGTTTTATTCACTCATGGTTAGTGGATAAGTGAAGCCATTTATTAGTTAACAACTGTGTTTACTCTTTTTAAATCATAATGACAATAGAAACTTCCAAAATGACCCTGATCAAAAGTTTCCATCCCCCAGTTCTTAATAGCGTGTATTTCCCCCTTTATCATCAATGACAGCTTGAAATCTTTTGTGCTCGTTGTGGATGAGGGTCTTTATTTTCTCAAATGGTAAAACTGACCATTCTTCTTGGCAAAAAGCCTCCAGTTCCTGTAAATTCTTGGTCTGTCTTGCATGAACTGCAGGTTTGAGATCTCCCCAGAGAGGCTCAATGATATTGAGGTCAGGAGATTGAGATGGCCACTCCAGAACCATCACTATGTTCTGCTGTAGCCAATGGCAGGTCCACTTGGCCTTGTGTCATGGATCAATTTGAAAATTTCTGATGTAATCATGATATAAAAAGAGTTAAAGTGATGAGCATAACTGTTCACATGTATTTTCAATACATTTGCGGAACCTTCAAAAACACTTTTTCACATTGTCAATAACGGATGTTGTTTGCAGAATTCTGAGGATTTTCCCCCTATTTTCTACTTAATGCTGCAAGAGAGCAAAGTCGAGAAAGCAAAAGGGTCTGTGAAAACCGTCTGGACAATCTGTAAGTTGATGAAGTGTTCCTGTCAGCAGTAGAGAAATGAGTTTCTCAGTTCATCACGTTTGTGTCTCTGTCTGTGGTTTCTGCTCTCTGAGTGACATCTGTTCATCTGTTGGTTTTTGTTCAGGCTGCTCACAACATTTCTCACTGTGGGATCTTTCCAACAGGAGCAGTAGTAGGTGGCTGAATGAGAGAGTTTAGCCCTCTGGATCTGTAACTCACAGCCGTTCTGTTTGTTTACAACTGAGAAATCATCTTTCTGAGGATGTTTGTAGTAGTCTTTCTCAACATTACCACTAGACCTGCTTATACGAAGAATCCTTTTGAATGTTTCTGTGTCTCTCTTCTGGTACCACCAAACCAAGTTACTACTGCATCTGTTTGTTTGTCCACAGCTGAAGGAGACTTGTTCTCCGACTCTCCTGGTCAGAGTTAAATCCTCCTGAATCAGCTCTTCTGCCGTGGTGAGCAGAGCTGCAGACACAGAGACAGACAGGTGAAGGTGAGTGAGACAGTGTTTGGTAAAGGTGGACTTTGTTGGCTCCTGATTGGCTGATTGAAACACTCACCTGAACACAGACAGCACAGGGCAGCAGCTGCTTGGAGGAGAAGCATTTTGTGCTGTGGCGTTTGTGTTTCCTCTGGTCAACCTGAGGAGAAGTGACGCTCTGACGCTGCTGAGGACAAACAAGGACGAGCTGAGAGATCAGAGCAGGACACCAGCTTTCTGACAGCTCCTCACAGCTCCCATCAGCCCCTGCTGCAGCTGCTGTGACCACAGCGTCACAACAAACCTCTGCCACAGCTGCAACTCTGACTCAGTGATGGAGAAAAAACACAGGTGTCAATCAAAACAACCACCAACAGATATACAGTTGTGCTCATAACTTTACATAACCAGACAGAATTTCTGGTTTCTCATGATGCTGAGTGTAGGAGACTGAGATGGCCTCTCCAGAACCTTCTCTTTATTCTGCTGTAGCCAATGGCAGGTCCACTTGGCCTTGTGTTATGGATCATTGTCATGTGTGAACGTCCAAGTACGTCTCATATGCAGCTTCTGGGCTGATGAGTATAAATTTTCCTCCAGTATTTTCTGATAACATGCTGCATTCATCCTTCATTCATCAGTTTGGACCAAGTTTCCTGAGCCTTTGTAGCTCACACATCCCCAAAACATCAGTGATCCACCTCCATGTTTCACAGTAGGAATGGTGGACCTTTCATCATAGGCTTTGTTGACTCCTCTCCAAATGGAACAATGTTTATGGTTGTGGACAAAAAGTTCAGTTTTGGTCTCATCACTCTAAATGACTTTGTTCCAGAAGTTTTAAGAGTCTGAACTTTAGACACAAACAGTCAAACATTAACACAATCAAACTTTATCACATGGATTATAAAGTTTTAAAGGCATGGTTTATAGTCTCAGTTTAGTCAGCTGTCAGGTTGACTCTAACTCACTTCCTCCAGGAGTGAAAAGAGCACTAAAATAAATGAACAGAGACTTTAATGAAATATCACAGCAGAAGAAGTAAAAGTGGTTTGTGACTCTGCTCAAGTCAAAGTAACTTTATTTACACTTAACTTAAAGCATTGAGCACTGAGCACTTCCTTTTAAACCCACTCTGATTTCATAAAAAAGTGGACACAGACTCTGAACAACAGCCAGGTAAACCACAGGTAGTTATTCAAATCAGCCTCTAGGAGGCAGTAAATGAAAACTTTTCTATTAAACTTTCTAAGGAGGAAATTCACAGAGAATGGATCACAGCAGCTACAGGTCCATCTCAATAAATTAGAATATGGAGGAAAAGCTTATTTATTTCAGTGGATAAAAACTTGACTTTAATTTCACATTTCTGCTTTTCTGTTATATCCATTAAGAATATGGTTTATAAAAATTTGTTGAAACTTACCCAATGATTTGCAGGTTTTCATTTCTTTGCTGCTGTTGTTCCACAGATTCACTCCTTTGACTGATGTACAGTGTGTTTTTGTGTTTGTACATAAAAGTTGTTTTTTGAAGATACATATTCCCCTGAGACTGTTTGTTTTCTCTTAGTTAGATTTATGATTTCTTGGCCACTTTTCAGAGAATACTAATGATCACACAAAAACGTTTGTCTAATCATTCATAATCTCTGAAAATGGACAAAAAATAAATAAATTCTGCTGGGATATGTATACATATGAGCAAAACTGTGCACCATTAGAGCGGAACACTGAAGTTTACGTCTTTCTTTACTCAATAACTCTGCGTCACATTATTCAAACAGCTCTAATAACATGGCTAATGCACAGGTTTGAACAAGTGTTTTTGCTGTCAGAGTGAGTGTTAAACTTTAAGGGAAATACTTCCATCTTGTGGTCAGTTTGGGGAACTGCATAAATATTTGCATATACATATTTTGCTCATGATAGTAACGCAACAAGTAAAACAAAAAAACACATGAAAGTGTTTGAAAAACATGGTTAGAATGACTGGTGTTGAAATAATTCATTTTAACTGAAAAGAGGGCCTCGATTTTTTTCCCCTTACCTTTTCAGAGGAGCAGCTCAAATTTGTAATTGACTGGATGCCATCAGCTTGCTGTAAAACAAATCTACCTCCAAGTGCAAACAAAGAAATCTGAATCTGAGTCTGTGACGTGAAACATTAATATTTCTGTTGTACATTCCTGAGTTAGGCATCAAACTATGTAGATGATTCAATAAGTGTTTTATTTATCAGACATAAATATATTTACAACATAATCTGACTCATAAAAACACAAAAAAGAAAAGAAGTAAAAGATTTTTCACACTCACCAGACTGAACCAAAATCTGTCCTCATCAACCTCAGTATGAAATCTGTACATTTTAAATTATAATGCCTGATGCATTCAGGGCACATGGCACATCAAAATTCTACATATGTGATCAAATAATATAATGTATGTATGATAATGTATTTTCATGTCAGCTATTGCAATCAAGATGCGGGAAAGAAAATAAAAGACTGTCAAAGGACTGACAAGTTAAACCACTGTCCCTGAAATGACTTCACACTACTTTACTTTGATAAACTCAGCTGAGGATCCAGACTTATCAGCCTGCAGCTCTGGATTTACAGTTACAGATATTAACTATAAAATTTACAAAAGTACAGCTCAAACAGAGTCTCCAACAATCAACTTACAATATTAGCTTGCCAATGATACACCAAAACAATTCAAGGCTGGACCTGCACGATTCAAAACATTACGCTTTTTACACGACTTGATAGCTGGATTTAGCATCTACATACATTACTTTTATCTGCATCAAAAACTACATGAGAATACTACATTTCTTAAGAAAAAACTTGAACATTTAACAAGGTAACACGAACTTACCACCAGTGTTTGCAACTCACCTGTTCAACAGGAAAGAGACAAACTTTGCTCCTCAAACGACCGAAAGCGAGCTTCATTCACTTGGTGTTTCACGTCAGTTTGACTGAATCACTACAAATTTTTTTTTGCTGAATCAACCGGTCTACATGGCGTCTTCTGGCTGTGATCAAGTCAGACTCATTTACACGCAGTGTGCACAGTCACTCATCACAAAAACTAAAATCTGTGCAAGACACTTTGTCTTATTTGTAGTCAAAATTGTCTTATGACTCCTGATGTTAGCCACATATATCCAACAAGTCCAGAAAAAAATTCATTTAAAGATATTTAAAGACAAAAATAATGGCTAAATTACTTGCAACAAGTAAACTGACTCATTACAAGCCATTCAAACCTCATTTTTGTCTTTTTATGACATAAAACAAGGCATTTTTCCAGACCTGTCAGTTGAGTGTGGCTGATATTCGGAATAATAAGAGAATTTTAATTAATTAATTAAACTACCTATAATGATTAGATTTAAGTTTTTGCAGTGCTGGCTGAGCTAGGCAACAATGACAGAGGATGAGGTCAGTAAACACAGTCACTATCACACATGTATACAGGTTCATCCACCATAATGATGCAGCATTACTTTAATTTAAGTCTATGTATTTAATAGAGAATCTTGCAGACTCTCGCTTTAGAGTAGATTAATTTTCTCCAAACTCAGAAAATGTAAAAGTGTGTTGGTGTTAGGTCAGGCTGTAGCAGACCTACCACACAGACTCACTCATTTCCTCCTCAAAGGTGAAAACTCTTCAGTCCAGCTTCTTTAAAGCAGTGAACAGTTTCAGGGTTGATTCGCCATCTCCATCACCACAGCTACATCACATCCAACTTAAAGGCTCTGAAAAAAATGTGGAAAACCCAACATGTATAAAAACAGAGGTATCACACTTGATCAATTGATCAAAGTCAAATTCTCTTTATTATCCAGTTTTAAAGACTACAGTGGAAAAAACTATGGTGATGGCTCAAGTTATCCACAGTACAGTTACAAATACAAAGAATTTCACTGACTTAGACTTTTACTACTCTCCTGGTGTAGATAAAAGCTCCACTAAATATCTTAAGCATTTACTGTCATGGTATAAAATTAAAAAATAACTTCACTCATTACAGTTAAAAACCGTTGATCCTTTTCGCGCCGCTCGTTACTAATGACGCAGGCTAGTTTGAGTAGCTACACTAGCTCAGCTTCATAAAACTCACCGAAACGCCGCCAAAACCTCTAAACTTCTGTCACACAGATCCATGAAAATCTCCACAACTCCTCCAAAGTGTTTTTCGATCGTCTTCTTGGTAGTTTAACCGAGTTTTAAGTAGTTTCACAGTAGTATCTTACCCTCGAGGCCGCTCTCGGTCTCTGCAGATCGGTTGGTCGCTCGAGATCCTCTCAGTAGGAGGCGGGACTTAACCTCTCACAGCCAATGGCAGCAAAGAGCGGTATGAGTGACAGATTACTGAGCCAATAGGCGATATTACAGCTAATAATACAAACGTTGATTTTCAAATGTGTCACATAACCATAGCAACCATAGCTGAACGTAAGGACTTTTTATAACTCCCTCATTTGAGACTTTATTGTAATTAATACGTGATTTTATTCTTTTATACAGGTTAATTTTAAGTCATTTATCCTTTTTTTCTTGTTTGAGGTGTTTGTGATACTTAATCATGATCTACAATCCATAAATACAATGTTCAGTCCCTGTGACATTAGCAGCCAATAAATATTGATTCCTCATAACCGTTCTAACCTCTATTTTACTCTTTATACTGTGTTAATATTTATGACTTGTGTTTTCATCAAGTTCATACTTCAAGTCTGAATTTTTACCTGCTGCTGCCAAAGAGTTTCAGAGCCAAACAATTAAAAAAAAAAAAGGAAACTGTTATGTTTTGGTAACAACTTCAGAGTGTTATGGAGCTTCACAAAACTTTCTAGACTTAAATATAAAACCTTATTTTGGCGTGTTACCAAATTCCAACAATATCTATCCCATATATAAGTTCAGTGTTAGAGATCAAACTCTGGAAACAATCTGAAGTTAAGCATTTTATTGTTAACATGATTACAGAGTACAAAATAGAGACAGGAATTAAATATGACAGAAAGATTTCCAGGTTAAATTTTATGCCTCTGATCTTTGAACACAGGAGTCACTTCCTGGAACCCTGATGCTGCATTCAGGGTGGATGAGAAATAAATGAAAGGAGATTTATATTTATTTCTGTGAATTTAAACAAAAATGCAAGTATGTAAACAGTAGTTCATTGTGATAGTATGGTTGGATGCAGACCTACAGAGATAAAACTGACGCTTAATGTAAATAAAGAGTAAAACAATATATAAATATAATGGACAAGAAGCTCACTACATTTTGCAGCAATATTTCCCAGTTCAAAGCAGAAAATATGACATTTTTCTTTTAGATGTGTACCAGAATATGTTGATAAATCCACTATTTGACTGAAGGACCACTGAAAGAAAACCATAGCCTTCACACAAGCTGAAGAAAAAGCTGATCAAAAGGAATAAAAAGTTTAAATCTGCAACTGATATCAATATAAAATGTGTTGCTGCAGTAATGTGGGGTGTATTGTTTTTAAAATGTTCAGTACTTGAGCTTCTCTCAGGTTCCTGTGCAGTTCTTCCACTCAGACACTAGTGGCCCTTTTCCACTGACTCGCCTTGGCCCTACTCTACTCGGCTCTCCTCGACTCTACCCGGTTTGTGTTGCATTTCCACTAGCGCGGTACTACGCGGCAGACGCCAGTTTTTAGTACCTACTCTACCCTGGTTCCAAGCGAGTAAAGCCGATACTAAAACGTGACGTGGACGGACTGCCGGTCACTCATTGGTCAGAGAATGTCCTCACGGAAGCTTAAGACTCTGTAGAATCACTTACAAGAGGCAAACGAATAAGTCAGCGACGAGTTTTTAATGACATTTAAACCCGACGGCACAGAACCAGACTGAATGAACACAAAATACCACCTTAACATGTACCTTCATGATTCCTAAATAAGTTAAAAGTCCCTTTTAAACGAAAAAGAAGTGAACAGCAAAGATAGTTGGCTTTAAAGAGTCTTTTAAATTAAATCAAAGTTGGTCGGTGCAGGAGCGATCTGTCTGCTACGAGAATCTTTAAGCACCAATCAGTCCATTAATCCACAGGGAACCGATAAGGAAAACCAGTTCAAAGAAGAATTATTGACCACCAAAAATCTCCGGCATACCAGGCCCAAAAATAAAAAATTAAAGTGATCTCACAGGATCCAGTGAAGAGTTAATGTCGTTAAGCAGCGCCTTCGTTTCCCTCTGCGCGCATGCAGCACATGGCTGTTGTTTACCTCCGCTCCTGTGTCATGCAGCCCGACATTGAGCCGCTGTATTACTTTAATGAAATCTTTTGAAAGCTTTGTTTTTTCCTTTTAAAGACCACGGTGGCACATATGTTAGTACAAAATTATGTTTGTGTCGCGTTATAGATGACATGCACGCACTTCTGCGCAGCACTTTAGCGCAGCTGCTATAAAAGCCACGCCCACCGTGAGTCTGGAGCCGGGCTAGTGGAAAAGCAAACCAAACCGAGTAGAGCCGAGTAGAGTAGAGCCGAGTCGAGTAGAGTAGGGCTGGAATTGTATAGTGGAAAAGCGCCATAGATGTCAGTGTTTGTAAAAAAATATTTCAGACATCTCATGTTTCCCTGTGAGGCCTTTTACTGATCAGTTCAGGGTTTGTTTTAGTGACAGTCCCTAAAAGGTTCAGTCAGTGCAGAGAGTGAACTGTTCTTCAGCAGCTGTTTGTGTTTGTGTAGAGAGGAGGAGACTCTTCCTCTGACACTGAACACAGACGCACTGAGGAACCATGAGACCACAACCTAAACCCAGGATAGAGAGGTTCAGTGAAGGTGGTTCTGAAGGTGTAGAGGTGGATCAGTTTGTCAGAGGAGACTCTGTAGAAGGACAAAGAGCCAGCAGGACAGTCCACATACACTGATACTCTGTCAGAGTCAGAGAACAAGGAGGGAGGGAGGCGTGTTTCTCTGCCATTGTGACGGACAGAGCAACTGTCATCAGAGCACCTCAGACTCCAGGATTGATCATTCCATCCAAACAGACAGTCATGACTGTTTCCTTTCCTTCTGATTCCTCTGGAACTCACTGATATACGAACCCCTCCTCTCCACTGGACCTCCCAGTAACAGCGACCAGTCAGACCATCTCTACACAGCAGCTGAGGCCAGTGATCAAATCTGTCTGGATGATCAGGATATGGCTGATCCTCTCTCACACATGTCACCTTCCTGTTGTTTTCAGACAGTCTGAGTTTTCTGTTTGCTGTGTTTGAGTCCAGAGTGAGTTCAGAGAAATCTGATGGAGAGAAAAAGAGAAAACACAGCATCAGTTTATGATCAGACACAGCTGAAGGTTTTATTCTTTGTTAGCTGACAGTCTGCTGTTTGCTCATCAGGAGTCAAACTGATTCCACACTTACACTTCTCCACACCAAGTTTTAACCTCTGCTGTCCACCATGGTCCACCCTGGAGGAAGAAACACAGTCAGAATGATTTTCTGTCCAACATGAGTCCTAACTGCTGCTCAACATGAAGCAGTGATCCTCAGTTTGTCTCTGTGACACAGAAACAGGCTCAAACTCATCTGAGACAACTGTCTCCATCACTCTCTGACTTTTTCTCTCAGTGTTCAG